>DWHP01008897.1:0-10398 GCA_018247895.1 Parnassius honrathi | reverse complement strand
ATTTTCCGATTTTCTAGAGCCAAAAAACGAGGTGACCGCGACAGTATAAAATTACTTTTAATAGTGGTTCGGAAAAGACAAAACTTTGATAATTGATTTTGTAATTGAGAGCTTCTACGAGCAGATGTACACGTCATCATTGAAGCCACACGCAAATGTGAGTAACGATCCAACAGCGAGTTTTATCCGACACTATTTCGAATCCCAGACGTCAGTCTAAGCGAAATTAGAATAGCTCTCCAGCATTTCAAAAATAGCTAGGCCCCGGGCGAGGATGGAATTACAACGGGACTTCTAAAAGCGGATTGAGAACCAGTACTTGCAGTCCTTCAGAAGCCTTTAAATTCCTTCCTTCATAGTGATACTACACTCTTGAGGCGTGGAGCAACGTTCGGTAGCCTTATTCTTTAAGAAAGGCGACAACGCGCTATTGAAGAACTACTGCCCCGTTTCCCTTCTGAACCGCGACTATGTACTATATTCGAGAGCCATTACGAGTTATCTCGCACCCATACTTGACGAGTTACAGTAGTTTAGAGTTTTGAAAAGGTTTTAGTACCCTTGACCACGTTCATACCCTTTAGTAAAGCACATAAGATCAAAGAGTACAATCTGCCACTTTATCGTGGGAATGTGGACGATGAGAAAACCTTTAGTGCCGTCAATACTTAAGCGGTGCTACATTACTTTCAGCGGTGCCAAATTGACTATCGATAAATCAAAGTGCTGAAGTGTTTGTACAATAGAGCTACTATGGCTATCCGAGCACAGAACCAGAGTACAAAACTTATCTAACTGCAAAGAGGTGTAAGACAGGGTGAAACCGGAACCGAAAGTTTTTACCGCTGCATTAGAAGACGTTTTCAAGCTAAAATGATACGGTACTAACGTCAATGGCGAGTACATATATCACTTTCGATTTGCCGATGAATTAGTTCTTACAGCAGAATCGCTCGAAGACCGAAGCCTATATTCATTAACCTCAATAGTGTCTGTCAACTGATAGGTCTTAAAATTAGCACGTACAAAACAAAGATCATATGTAAGGTTTAGTTGTTGGGAATTTTGTTGCGCGCCACAGTTGATGGCACTAGCGCCATCTGGTATCAACTATTAGAAATAGGAGTGTCAAGGTCTTTCTGGAACTTGCCCATCAGCGCGATCTAGTAACGAATGGAAGAATTAAGCTTTCTAGTAAATACCACACTCGAACTTTCTGCATTTAGTCGGTCGAAGCTGGTATTAGCTGGAACATTCTGGATGTTTCGGCGGAAAAGGACTATTTAAAGCCGCTGAGAGTCGCGATCGGGGCAGTATTGAATTTGGCAATACAAGCAAAGCTTCGGGCATAATAAAGTGAGCTAAAGTGATCAGTGTGGTTAATTATTAGTGTCTTTTATGTTTTAATTGGTGTTCGGTTACTAAAGTGTTAATTTTGGTAATTCAATCGGCAGTTTTTATTGTCACGAACCCTAAGCTCGTAACAATACTCTGCCAGTTGTGCGAGAAAAACCGGTGCAAGTAGGTGGATTTTTTTGTGTCTAGCAACTTTTTCATTTTTAGCTACAGGAAAAGTGTATTCGTGCAGAAATTACGTCTCAGAGAAAGAAAATACTGTCCATTATTTGTAATGTTTAATATTTATATAACCAGGGATCAAATTCATCAAAATAATTAAGTAGGCAATGTTGTGCACTGTTATGAAAACTTGAGTGACACAACTTTGCCTGGGTCTGGGGTTGTTACTAGCTTGATTTCCCACATCTACTGCCGGAGCTAATGACTAAAATAGACATGACAAAAGAGACCAACACACGTTAAGGATTTGAAGGATCTGGAATATTTCCTTTCAATCCCTCAAGAGTAACGCTAAAATACCAACAGTACAGGAAAAAAATACTCGTCAGTTTGATGCCAGCATTCTGGCAGATGATCACAGTTAAATCGAATAGGCAAAAACAGCAAAATTATAGTCGTACCTGGTGAATCTATATCAGTCGAAGAAACAGAAGAGCTTGCTAAAGTTATATTACATATAACAAGGAAACATATACCCTTTCAGATTGAGTGATTTTGATTTTTATGTTGAAATTTCTCTTGGACTTCAAGAAAACAGCTGTATAACAGCTAAGTTTGCTTCTAAAAAGGGGCTAATAACTTTATAGGGAAACTTTTATCAATAAATAATGAAATTCCCAAAGTGAAATAAGCATGAAAAGTAAAAAATTCTAAGAGTGATAAGTGAACGGTATTCACCTACCCTAGCGTTGAAGACATATATGATGTACATGATTTAAAATACATTATTGCAATTTTACCTGATCCCCAAATTTAGGGATAATAATGTTATTTAAGGATAGTTTCGTTATAGTTTTAATATTAAAACAATACTCAAACTCAACTTAGGTTCAGAGATACGAACAATAAACATTCAAATCCGTGCAAAGTTGCAGCATTGCACGGTACCCGTATTATCGAATAGCTTTTATTTGTTTAATTAGCTGTAAATTCACTTGTGGAATGTTATACCACTTTCCTTATACCACCTTCCTCACAAGTTTTACATATTACGCACACTCTCATTATTATTAAAAATAATTCGTATTGTGTAACTAAAGTTATTCACAATTACACAACATAAAATACTATCATATTTTAGGTTCAAAGTTTAAAATATAGAGACAATATTTAAATAAGACAAGACGGACTTTAGCATATTATGTCAATTTTATTTCCCGGACGGAAAATGGTGGCGCTTGAAATTGGTACAAACATTTTGTATGGTATAGTCAGTCCAGCGTACTTGTATATATAGAGGTAAGTTGGCCATCAGCATTTATCGATGAATTAAGTAAACAAAATACACGTCAAACTAGGCTGTATGGGCATAGATCCCTTTGCCTTTCAATTACAAATATATATAATCCGACATAACGTAGACAAAGAATCCCACGATATAATCTCTTTTCATTGCTTTTTAGCCGTGGCTTTAGGTCATCTGAGTAACAGAGAATAGGATTCTCCGTCTACGGTCGTCTGTATATGATTTTTTTATTTACTGGCTTTACGGCTCTGGGTTCTAGCCCTTCTGAGCCTATCATTTATTTCGGAATCTTCATTTTATATTCTTTTTCTTCGCAATATACTGATGTGTCACATTGAGAAGCCTTTGGGAGATTTTGACGACTGCTCAACCTAGCGGACAGTTGATAACGACAGCCACTTAGCCAAGTTCATAAGGCGCTCAAGCGAACAAAATAACTTGAGGTTTATATCGACATCCAAGCACTTGTTTCGTCGTTTTCTCTTATAGTTCACACGCACGGACACTTAATTCACAAAATTGCATCACTATTGTGAATCAAAATCCACTTCAATCCATTATTCAAGCAGCAATACAGGAGCGACAATCCGTTTACGGCCAAGTTCCTGCCAAAACTCGTCTGTCTACGACTAAACCTATAGACCATGGAGTATAGAGGTAAGCAGGATAATCTCCCATAGGAGAATAGTTGAAAATGTGTCACCGATATATCATTTCACTCGTAAGTATAGTACATTTAATCTGGTATTACGTATAAAATTCAATTGTTAATTTAAATTTCTTTACATAACTATATAAATATACGTTTAAATTTTATCTAAATATGTTTAACAGTCATAAAGATTATTGCATAACCTAAAACCAAGTTGAAAATCTCTTTATCATCCTTTGTCACTCGAGGTCACGCTAATCATTAGTCTATAGAATGGAGTGTAGAGGTAAGGAAAACAGACTCCGTGTAAAAAAGTGTTCGTCTTTGTAGGAAAGCGTTAAAAAGGGTGTCCCCACTGAAGCTACTGTCTAAATTTTAAAGAACTTTATTTTTTTTATTGCACAGACTCACTATAATTCTTCTCACAATAATTATTTTATTGCTTTCAAAATTTTTATTTTCAAAATCACTCTCAACGGAATTTTACGGCGATCTATCATACCCTGTAGCTACTCGATCATTGTTGTGGAGAGTTTTTGAACTGTTATTTACAGATATGCATATTGCATACAGATGGACACATTTTCAACTATTCTCCTGCGGGAGATTGTCCTCCTTACCTCTATTCTCCATGGCTTGGCGGTAATAGACTCAGAAGGGCTAGAACCCAGAGCACTAAAGCCAGTTAATAAAAAAAATGCTTGGCGGTAAAATTCGGTAAAATTGACGTATAATTACATTGATGGATGAGGTTTAAATTTAATTCAGAATTGCGTATTTTGTGCCGATAAACACTCTTATCTATGTATTTTGTGGTTCTTTTCCTAATAAATAACTTTATTGTTTAGATTGTTTTAGAAAACCAAACCATAACTTTGTCCTTTAATCTTTTATATTTACCGGTTCTGTTTGCCATTATGGCTCATAAGTTATCCGAAGGTTCTTTGGAGGTATGTTTTTAAAACTTGTATTTAAAACTAAATATAGTAACATAACTAATGCCATACAGCTTTTGTACGTAAAAATTTTCTGTTTTATATTTGTAAACCATAGCGAAAGTTTTATCCTGTTAATTCTTCTTGTTGAAATTTTTAACATTTTGATATTATTTAATTTTATAGATAATTATGAATGGTGGTCATTATGACAAACCAGTTATGCAAGTGCTTGGTAGCAAAAAAATTCAGGGAAGTGGAGCCAATGAAAAGTTTAGGTTATTGATATCTGATGGTAAACATTCACATAGTTTTGCAATGCTTGCTACTCAACTAAACGACAAACTGATAACTGGTGAATTGTCAGATTACTCAGTGGTACAAATAGATCGCTTTGTTACCTCTGTGTTAAAGAATACTGGCAAAGGAGAAAAGTAAGTTAAATATTTCCTTCATGATTCAGCATATACTTATTATTCTAAAGTGCAAAAAATCTTTATTTTATTTTCTTTCTTAGTAATGGTTATAAATTAATTAATATTTTCAGACGAGTAATGATAATATTGGAAATCACAATTATAGCACCAGGTACAGAAATCGGTAAAAAACTGGGGAATCCTCAGACATGGACAGAGGATTCAGCAGCATCTGCTCAGCCAGCATTGCAACCTGTGTCTAGACCCCACCCAGTGACTACACCTATTGCAAAGCCTACACCTAATCCAACACTTGATTCCAGTATGCTATCATCGCAGATGACTCATCCAATAGCAAGTCTAAGTCCATATCAAAACAAGTATGTAATAAGTTAATACAATAAAAAAAGGGTCTTTAAGAAAATATTCTAAGTATAAATTTTCTTTTTTATAGATGGGTGATAAAAGCAAGAGTAATGAGCAAGTCACCAATACGGACATGGAGTAATGCAAGAGGTGAAGGTAAACTGTTCAGCATGGATTTGTGCGATGAAAGTGGAGAGATTCGAGCTACTGCATTTAAAAATGAATGTGATAAGTTTTATGATATAATTCAGGTGTGTTTTTAGTAATATTTTTTTTTTTATAATCAAATAAAACCCTAAAATATATTCACTTTCACCTACAAAAAAATATATTGTGCAACATAAATAAGACTGAGGAAAAGTGATTTATTAAAACTGGTTAATATAAATACACAGTAAATTACTAAAATTACTATCAATTTTGTTTAATCTTAAACCATTATTCACTGTTTAAAGCAAAAATGGCTAATTAAGGGTTTGCATTGAATTAATCACAATAAATGACTTATTCTATTCTATTCTATTCTATTCTATCAGATCTTGGTGGTTTATGCAATCAATTGGCAATGCAGCAACTGACAAGCTAATAACAATTTCATCATAAACATAAGGATTGATTGGAAAATTAAATCAATTTATTCCATTAGAAACATTTTGTTTGTTTAGTTCTGTGACAGTATAGTCCATCATGGTACCTGGTCTATATATTTAATTATTTTAGCCTGTCATCTGTAAATTTTTTAAACCATAATGGACTTCATATTCAACTATATTTCTGATGTTTTCGAATTTTGAAATATTTGTTGTGACAAATCTTAGATTAACAATACACAATATACATTTATTACTTTGAAGAGACAAACGTCTACTTTAATCTAAAAAAATCTAACTTCAGGTAGACAAAGTTTACTATATTAGCCGCTGCCAACTTAAGACTGCTAACAAACAATTTACAAATCTGAAGAATGATTACGAGATGTCATTCACAGCTGACACAGTAGTTGCTGAATGTATGGATGAAGCATCGTCGGTACCATCAATCAAATATGAATTTGTTCCAATTAATGAAATAGCTAACAAGAGTCCTGATACATTGCTTGGTAAGGATTTTAATTTGTACTTTACCTTTATTTGTTCATCAGAACACAGCTTGTTATTTTTTTTAAAATTAAACAACTTTAGCAACACTAACTTACAATGACAAGACAATAGTATGTACTGAAATTGTTCATTCTAATAGAGGCTGTAATGATTAATACAAATTGTTACAGATAATATTATGGATACTTTCTCAATTATTCCATATGCTTGCAACTGAGAGGTGAATGTCAATTCCATAATTGTAGATACATATTTCTTAAATACCCATTAAGATCAGAACCTCTGATATTTCCAACCAGTTTACACTTCTTAGATGAATAAGGTGGATACTATACCTTAAAAAAGTGTCAGATGAACAGCGAAAGGATTGCTCTGTCACCAAATAACAATAAAAAGGCTCTATTACTGGCAGTAAAACTTCCATTCTATTTTATATATAGATGGTGTATATACATATTAATTCTCAGTTGCACAAAGACCTAAGCAAGAAAGATTACAGTACTTGACATGCCCCCCTCCCTACATTTTTTGACACTGCTTCCCATTGCTTGTTGTTTTTTATCCATTCAATGTAGAGATAATTACACTATCATCCGTAAAAGACTAAGATGTTCCAGGCAATTCCTTAAATTGCCTCTTGATAAGAAAGAACAGCCACAGGATGACAAATTGTTAAATTCTTCTACACCATCATGACAGAGAGAATAAGACTGCAGAAACATCTAACAATCGTCTCGCAACACATGCATAGAAAATTACACTATATTTAGTACTTCATACCTGGGCTGCCTATGCTCCCACCAGCACCACGTTTGCTGGCCAGTTGGAATTTTCAAATTAAGGTAATCAGTAGAAATTGCTATAAATCTTGATGATGGGATTTACTAAACACAAGTTTTGACCTTTTATTCTTTAGCAATATATCCATAACCATTACAAATTATCTTTTCATAATATTACTTAAATGTCCCAAGCTAGCTATTCCTTTAATAGGTAGGTGCCTAGGTACCAACTTAATCGTCGTGGGGTTCATAAATTTTGAACATTATACAACAACAACAACACAAGCACTATAGTTTTATTTTATTGTTGTTATTAAATAAAAATTATATACATACTTATATATGGCTGAGTATTGCCTTCAATCAATTTGTTTTTAATGGTATATGTTGGAACAGACCTAATACTTTATACCGAACTAGCTTACCATGATGCTACCATATTTACATGCTTACCAAGTGCTAACCACATTAAAGTTGTAATGTTTAGAAGGTCATGACCATATTATTGTGAGATCCTAAAAGAGTTCAATGATGGGGCACAATGTTATGTTTGTAAAAAACACTACGACTTTGGTTGTGCTGGTATAAGGGAGTGAGGTTTTCGGAACTTAGGAGCAGATCGAAGAGCTCAATGGAAATGCTTTCAGTGCAAAAAGGTTTCCTTCAGCCCCTCCCGTCCAGGTTGTGAAACCACTCTTGATGGCAATACTAATGGGGAGTTTGGATGTTATTCTTAAGGAGATTCGTGAGATGAAGAAGCTGGTCACAGCAGTTCCAAGTCTTATCGAAGACATCAAATCTATTAAAGTTGAATTAATCCATCTGAAGAAGTCTTGTGAGTTCAACAGTAGTTCTCTTAAATCTTTTCAAGATCAAGTCTCCAGTTTGGAACGCGGTGTATCTCAGATAGAAAAGATTCAAAATTCTCTCGCTGTGGCCAACAAGGAGATAGCTAATCTTTCATGTTATTGAGACTAAGGAACAATGGTCACGACTTAGTAATGTCGAGGTAAAGGGCATCCTCCTAAAACCCAATGAAAACCTGTTTGTAATTGCAGAGTCTATGGGTAAAGCAGTTGGGTATGAATTCCAAAAATCTCAAATCAATTACATATCCCGAGTACTAATGTTTAATACCAAAGAGAAGGCCATCATTATCAATTTCATAAATCGTTATGTCAAAGAAGAATTTGTAGCAGCAGCACGCGCGTGCAAAACTCTAGAGGCGAAGGATGTTGGATTTGAAGGCAATCGTCAGCGCGTTTTCGTAAATGATCACTTGACTCCAGAGCACAAAAAACTTCTTACCAAAACAAGGACCTTAGCAAAAGACCGAGGTTATTCTTATATCTGGGTCAAATACGGCAAAATTCATATTCGTAAAAATGATACTTCGCCTGTTTTAATTATTACTTGTACACGCCCTTAGTTGCCCCAACAAAGGTCGACGGGATCAGGGCCCATGAGTGGTCCCCTCGACGAGCAACTAAGGGTGGAGCCCAATGGCTTATGGAGAATTATTATACCTATGACCAGCAACCAAATAAAAATTACCTAGTTCCGGAGTGGGGTCGACCACAAGGCGACGTCAGAGTTAAGTATAGGTAGTGTGTGTGTAGTTTAATACGTGAGCTGACGTCACTGATGACAGCGGCCACACCCACTGTCGGTGCCCTACTTATTCCCGGATGCACTCACTCCCGGGCGACGTTATCTAAACTCGAATGTTACGTCACTTAGCATAAAACTATAATCGAAGAGAACGCGATCTCCTCTCTTATCACAAAGTTTAGCGTTCCACCGACAAAGCAAAATCACTTCGTACTGTATCAAAATGTTAATACGCGACCTAACAATTTAATCGACAGAGTCGTCGCGCACAGGAGATTGTTCCAGACTCACTCAAATTATTTAGTGCGATTTCAAAATACATAAGCAAGCTTCAATTTGTCTACACCCAAGCAATTTACGATATCAAATCATTTTAATCACTTCAAGGTGCGCAAAAATAAATAGGTTTTTATAATAATTGTCGAAATCCATCCAGCGATTTGGAAGATTCGACAAACAAATATGGGCACATACAAGAAAATCGCGAAAATCTTGGCAGTCGGGTTAAAATGTTAGAGCAAAAGATGAGCGTGCCTTAATTAACTGTTCGTACTATGTGCAGTGCCAAAATAACAGAACATCTGCGTGTCAGTACTTATGCGTATTGAATCAGTGGTATAATAAGCTCGTTAAAGTAATAAATCACTGTCACAATCCGCCATGTTATCGACAGTGTCGTTCGGCCGTAATTAAATGTTACAGAACACTATATTACCGTTTTTATTTATTTCACTACATTTATCTAATTCTTTCCTCTTATTTTTTATATGTCTTGAGCACAAAAATTTATATTTTGGTACTGAAGCAAGTGACATACAGGTTTTATTTCTTTACAAACTTTTATGCATTTAATTAACAGATGGCAGCACAATAGAACCTACCGTCTAATTTCATCCCGCGGATATCGCCGCTAATACCAGAAGGAACTCATGGTTTCTGAAAGTTAGCTGTGTAAACCAGTTTAAACTAAACCAAAAATACCTAGATCGGCTGGACGTCTGGCTCTGCGATACGTTTATTCCAAATCCTCCCCACAACGTGAGAGTCTAACGTCCAACACTTTTACAGACTGACGAAATAGAATCACAAGAATACTTATAAGATGAAATAAATTATACGCTGGTAATAGGTTCCTGCCGCTCTTGCTGGTAATTAAAATTACCTTGCTGGCTGTAAAATGCGATACCTGGTTTCCAATAAAAAAAATCTATATATACCTTTTACAATATTAGCTTGTTGGTAGATAAATAACCAAAAAAAAAATCAGTAACCGGCGAGTGACGAAATAATCATTATTAGCAGTTGCGTTATCGATGATGAATATTAGGCTTAAATAATATGCTGGATTTAATTTTATTAATGACATAATCTCCTGGCTTTGTTAACAAATTAACACCCGACCATTAGTGATAGTAAAATTAGGATGTCTTTTTTAAGCAAGGCAGGAATCAGTAGTTTGCTATGTGACGATTTGTGGTTTATTATATGGGAGTTACAGTTATAATAATCACATGACATTATGAAGTTTTTCATCTTTATCCTGGAGGATGCCAAAGAATTTGTCGCCTTCTTTGTTTAGAAACGGTTTCAAATGTATACTGTCATCATCATTACAGCCCTTCACAAGTCCACTGCTGAACATAGGCCTCCCCCAAGGTACTCCACAAAGCACGGTCCTGAGCCACCTGCATCCATCGACTTCCTGCATGTCT
>DWHP01008896.1:0-10398 GCA_018247895.1 Parnassius honrathi | reverse complement strand
CGGCGCAGGACAGGATTATAGTGCCCAAGTGTATGCGCAAGCACGGGTGCACTCTCTATTCCCTCACTCTCATAATCTGGTGGGACGGTAAATTGACACGACCGGAGAGAGACCAATGGCTTTACGTGCTTTACGAGGCACGGGGGTGAGAACCCGCCAACTTCCCGACTTCGGGCAACTATTGAGAATTTCTTGACGGAAAAACTCAATAATTAACTTTTTGGCCCGACCCGGGATTCGAACCCAGGACCTCATGATTAGCACTAGCACTTCTACAACCACTAGACCAACGAGGCAGGCCGAAGTACGTACAGGTATTGGGGCAACGTAATAGATTCTTGTCTACCATAAAACTGTATCATAAATAAGAGCGTTTTGTGCCCATTGATAGTTCTTAAGCTCAATAAACTGAGCAAGATTGAATCTCGTTTTATCAGCCTGCTTTAACACTGCTGAATAAAGAACTTTTCAAGGAAGCGGCATCTGGTATACCATACTTGAAAGATTCGTTTATACTCACCACTTCAGACAGACTTGGTTGGTACCAAGAAATCGATATCAAGGGAAATGTGTAAAGGGAAATGAAGTAAGTCTCAAATTAGACGCACTTATGAATATGTTTGTGAAATGTAATTTGAAGTTTCTAATTCAACGTTTACTTCATTATTTCCCTTAATGGGGCATCTGATTGAAGAGAAGGGATTTAATCTTATTATGGTTAAATAGCCGAGGGGTCTTGTGCTGGGATTCAAAATTTCAAGCAGACGGTCGACTATCTCCACTTATGTGGTACACTGATTGGTGAAAAAAATCTTTACTAATTAATTTCACTGTGTGGTAGCAGCGTCATAGAATCCACCACTCCTTTTAGTAATGGGTGTGTTATAAAAGTCAGATTTTCTCATCCCAAAAAATTTGTTTGCTAATATTGAACACGACAAAACACTATGATTATTTTAAACTTTATTTGTATCGTAACAATCGTGTCATTCCTCCATATAAACCTAGTTGGGATATTTATGTTTAACATTTTAGTAATTGAAGCAACAATGTAAAAGATTTTTTAATTTTTCTTTATGTGAATATAAAATATTTTCTATGTAACGACTCAATGATTAACCGTTGCATTGAAATATACCTTGCGATATTTTAGTATAAAGGTGATATTACAATACACCCAAATACAACTAAGATAATCAAGAAAGAGGTAAAAAATGAAAATGTTAAATGAAAGAAGTAGGACCTCTTTATTTAGGAGCTATTTACTTGTTTTCAATCTTTCCCCACCCAGTGTCATTTTGACTCAAAACTTTTGTTGGAAAATGTAAGCAAAAAATCTTAATATTAACAGAAAGGTATATTCGTAGACGTTTAAAAAATTGCGAGATTCTCTCGTAGTTCTGAACAAGTTCAAAGATTGAATTGCCTTTTAAACTTAAAAAGAAAGATGGCTGTAATTAAAGGTTAACATTTCGATTTCATATTTATTCTTATTTTGAAACGCCTTTTCGATGTTCTTTTGAATATAACTGAAAATTCACCATCATTATATTCACTTCATTTCACGTCACACTTAAGAAATTCACTACTGAACATAGGCCTCCTCCAAATAATGCTACAAAGTACGGTCTTGAGCTACTTTCAGCCATCGAGTTCTTGCATATCTCACCAGGTCGTTACTCTATCTAGGGGCACTCGGCTTACCGGTACGTGTCTGCCGCTTAAACCTTTCTTCACTATCGGTTGTCGGTTTGCTGAGCTATATGGTCAGCCCCTTGCAACTTTAGCTCACTGATCGTTAGTCCACGGTTAAGCAATGTCTTAAAGAACACGACAAAACACTATGATTATAATTTTTTGAAATAGCATCTCGTCTCGGTTTTGTTCGGTTGGGATCCATTAATGTGGCGTCATTTCGATTTTTTTAAACACGTTTTCTGCGGCAAGTAAAATCATAATACTTCATCTGGTGCGGCGGCGCGTCAAAATGCGCCCCCAATGATTTTTCCGCCAGTGCGTGGTTGATCTTTCTCAACCCACCAGCACTAGGATAGATTAAATTGCTAAAAATTTGCGAAAACATAATGTATACATTTTTTGTACTGTTAGAATGACCTTGAACCCAACTTCCTTAGGTTTGATTCGCCCCGCGATCTGCCAAACAGGAAATGAAAAGTAAATCAAGGAAAGTTTTAGTAGCGATGGAACAGAGGAGAATTAGGGGATATCGAAAATAAAACGGAATTATCGAAAAAAAAACTGAAAAAAGTTTTTTATTTACTAATGCCTGTCTTTGAAACATGTCACACAAAGGTTTTGGTTGCACTTCCTGCAATATTTTTTTCACTTTTTTTTCCTTCGGTACTATCATAGGTTTTTCGCAGTCTGTCGTAGAACCCTTCATATTTTTTCTGTTTAGCGCTCATATCAAGGGCATGATCATTGTCCTTAGGGCTTAATTGATTTTCTGAAATGATATTTTTTTCTTACTTTTGTGTGATTTATGAACCATGGGAGTTTTACCACAGGACTCACTATTGGGAACTAATAAATAGGTTCTCAAGTATAATTTAAAAGTTAAGATACAATGCTTTAAACTATAAAGAGAGGCAGTTTGTGGTATACACGTGTGACTTAATAATTTACGTTGTCTCCGAAAAGTGCGCAAATGCATGTCATAGCGTAGTGATTACTATTTAACGTAACGTAAATAAACATGTTGTTATTTTTAAAAGTACTTATTAATAGTATCTATCACCTCATTTAATGATTTTGACTATTAGTTAACAATAACATATCAAAAACATGTCTTGGTATAATCTAATCTCAACCACCACCGTACGGTGTCACAGTGCATAATTTGGTGGGTAAAATCCAGCACAACATGTTTCATGATAAGGTGATACAATTTTGTTCTATGCAGTTTTAAAGAACACTTGAGAAAAAAAATTGCACAGAAAAAATTTAGTTACACGACTTTATATATGTATAATGTAATAGAAACATGGCCTAATGCCCATTTTGTGCAATCATGTAGACCACGTAAAGCGTTATTTTCATGATAAATTTAGCTAACTGACCCGAAATAAGAACTCGCATCATGGGTTATTGAGTCAGTAAATAGAGTGTCATAACATATCCAAACATATATTGCTCGCAGAAATAAAGTGGGGTCAGACCAAAGCGCATGCATGAAGACCATACGCAGCCACCGTAACTCTGGTAATATGTTCAAAATAATGAAAATAGTTACCTGTTGCAGATGTAGAACACCTGACGATATTGACACACGAAAATGTAGAAATCGCCTTCAACAATGATCTACATTGCCTACAACGATGTTACACGTCATTATACTTCCTATTTCGGCATATATTTTCTCCAGTTAATGATTGCATTAATGCCTCTGTAAATTCTTTTTTTGAAACCTTCTTATCATTTTCCATGTTGTATTAGATCCAAGCGTTTACCAACGCCATGTCTAACAAATATTACGTACCCACTTTTCTGATCCATTTTAGCCCTCTTTTTAATGGAGATAGTATGAAGACATTTGGTCGCTGAAGTCAACACCTTTTTTGTTGTTATTATACGTTAAGACACGTGTAGGCTTTTTTATATCTTCATTCGTTTTACTAATTTTTTTGCCAATATTGACAAGCACATCTTTGTCCTCTTTGAGGGTAGATAGCATCAGAATTTGTCTTTATCAACCCATTTAATGACTTTAACACCATTTTTGTTCATAGCTCCTTTGATTTCATCCTTCTTCAAATTTAGTGACACTATATTCTTAGGTAGCCCTCTTCGATTTGATCTTAGGGTACCGCAATAACGGGTTTTGTGAAGTAGGAGTTCTTTCGCCAATTTAACTGAAGAGTAGAAATTATCTGCAACTATTATTCGACATTTGTTTTCCAGCCAGAGTTTCAGTACGGTGACTTTACCATTTGTTTTTTGTTCACGGCTTTTTTCACCATTTCCGTAATAAATTATTGAATTATATGTATACCCCTCTGGAGTGCACAACTTGTAAATTTTTACACTGTACTTGTGTGATTTGTTTTTAATGTATTGTACGAAGCTCAGCCTGCCACGTCATGATATCATTGATTTATCTATAACAACGAATTTACCGGGCGTCAATACTTCTTGGAATCTGCCGTTGAGCATATAAGCTAAATCGTGAATTTTTCTCAATACTTATTTGTATTGTGGACGGCTGACGAATCATCGCAAAAATGCCAGAATTTTAATAATAGTAGAAATCTATTCCGATTCATTACAGATGCACTATATTCATTTGGATATAATGATTTTTTTGACCAATAGTCATTTATATGAGGCACTTTGTTCAGACCCATTGCGAGTTGTACCCTCAGAAACTTTCGATTTCTATAATATCTGTAGCTTTCCATGATACTAACCGAGATTTTGTTTTTATTTCGTTATTATTTTGCTTTTCTGTGATGAATTTTAACGCATGTTTATTAGTTTCTGTAACCATTTTGTCAATTATTTCATCTGTTACAAATAAGTAAAATATACCTGCAGGAGATATATCTTCTATAGGAATATTAAAAGTGCTTTCATTTAAAGTACACGCTTCCAAGTCAGGGGTCAAATCTGTGATAGCATCCCACTTATTAATCTCCTGTGCCTCTCTCTCTCCCTCTAAAACATCATTATCTATACAACATCGATACAACTTCACCTCGAGAGTATTTATCACTCTTATCATTGTTTGTGTCACCACTTTCCTCCTCTTCGTCTTCCTCTTCAGTATGTTCTGTTTCTTCCTCATTCTCTGCTTCTACATTTTCCACCTCAACATTTTCTGTTTCTTCCTCTCGCTTTGCTTCTTCATCTTCCTCTTCAGCATTTCCTGCTTCTTCTTCTCTCTCTGCTTTGTCATTAAGTGTTTCTTCCCGCTTTTATTTTCTTTTAACTGTTCATTACATTTTTCATAATGAAAACCATCATTTTCATTGCTTTCTGTTCTCTTGCGACATACTGTCTTCAAAAGAATAAGTAAATGTAAGTTTCGTCTTTGGATTTTTCCTTTCTTTTTTACTTTCAATTTTGTTTCTTAGATTTATCAAGTCAGGATATTCGCTTTTATATGTTTCGATGCCATGCATGAACTTAGAAACTGATAGATTGTTTAGCGAAGGACTGCATCCTCTTGAGCTATATACTTAATCTGTCCGCTGTTCTTAATCTAAAACGTATTATAATAATTTACTAATTCTTATAATACCTTTTCCATTCCTGTCAAGTACAAAAATAAAAATAAAAACACAATTCCAAACACCTTTCTTAAGACGGCAGAATAAGGTCAGTAAATAAAAACAAATCTGAAGTAATAAATTTTAATGATTTGTTTTACTAAGCATAAATTTATGAACAAAATATTTTTGAAATTTAAGTTTGACTACTACTGCTTTATTTTATACCGCGAAAGAGCAGATAATTTCATTCGATCTTTACTGTACTGTAAGGTGTAAAAATGAATATTAGCTAATACGTATAGATCCTAGGATTATATTAATCAGATCAGTATGACTATTGGTACTAAAAACGTAGTATTCAGACAAAAAATCAATAAAATAGGCTATATTGATAAAATACCAAAATAAAATGCAAGGGAGTAAACAAAACAAAAAACAATAAAATTATGCTGTTTTTTTATATCAACCGTAACTCACATTCGGCTCGTTGTAGCGACAGGCGGTAACTAGGCCGATGCAAAAACAAAATGGATAAAAATTACTTTAGGTAAATATGCATCTAAATATCCGATCTCTACTGAAAAAATCAAAGTTTTCTTCAAGATCTTAATTTATAAAATACATTTCCAAATATGTTGATATATGTAGGTAGTAAACAAAACATACCGCTTGTGCTCTGTTTTCCGTGCAGATTTGTTTGCAAATTCCCTTTATTTTTCCTCGCGGGAAATATTTCTTCACTGCTGTCACTACCACTGCCGCAGGGCGAATTACTCTATTTTCCAAAATTTGAATTTTTCTTTATTGCTAGACATTGTCGATTATTTCGAACGAACGCTACGTCAGATCAGCTATACTACATTAACAACTAACTAAAATCTAAAAGCGCTACATTAACAAGCGCGATGCGCGCTCTGTGCGGTATCAGGTCGCTGGCTGCCTGTTGGGACGGCGGGCTGAAATAGGCCAACTGCCGCACTCAGCGAAAGATTTTCAACGCCAGGGCGTGGTAGGCCGATAAAGGCCTGCTGTAATGTTTGATGGAGAACACCTACAATCTTGACCACAAGCTGAAATATATATTTGACTCTGTCGAACTCCTACAAACACCTGAGATAATCGTTCCGCACAGGCGAGAGGATCATAGTTTTCTTCGTCCACACCAACTGAAGTATCGTGGCAGGCTGAAATGTGCCTGTTACGCAGTGAGCGTGCTAATAGGTAATTATTAATGTTTTATAAATCAAATCAACTATTCGATTTTAAAAAAGATAATCCTAGATTTTCGGATATAATGTGGTGGACTGTTCATGAAACTTTATTACAATTTCATTCATTCATCATTTTATTAAAGAAAAAAAGAATTGTTTTAGCCATTCTGAATAATAGCCTGGACAGACAGACATACAAACGGTCACGGGTTTTACAAATGGTTACTACGAATTAATGACATGCATATAACCCCCTGTGCTCGATAAAAGGCAGTTATTTCGATATTGACATTCTTATTGTTTTTTTTAATTCTTAATTTACAAATTTAGTCGTGTCTATTGCACTTATCGCACACCTACCTTACCACAGACACCTACATTTATTAAAATTTTCAGCCGAAGAAGGTCTTGTCACTAGTAAAAAGAGTCTAGTCTCTAAACAAATGAAACACAATAGTCATCATCATCATCACCATCACCTCCATGACTACTGCAGTATTTTGTAACTATTTTTACACTGGTGTAGGTAACGTTCGTGCTTGGTCCTGTTCGAGCGTACTTTTCATTCTTATTTCTGATAATCATTTCAACCACAATACGTTGTAGCTTGCCCAGACCAATATGTGTACATGACAAACTATAGCCATGTATATTGTGTTACGTAAATACCTTTGCTTATCATTCGAATAATAAAGAACAACTAAAGACCCGCTGGCTTTGTCTGGGTGGGATTTATGAATATGGTGTAATTTAAAATTCCAATAATCTGGAACCATTTAATTTAATCGTTTTTTCAAAAACAAACTAAGGTTTTTGAACAAAATGTGTCCTAGATCACTTCCGGCATTGCTCTCTATCTATTCGCGAAGTTTCATCACAATCAATTTACCATTTCGTAGTAGCCCGGTCACACAGACAGACAAAAAATAAAAATGATTTTTCGTGCCTTCATGGCATGAAAATAATCCCCTTAGCTATAGCCTATTCCAGAGAGACACTTTTATTTTATTTGTATGTATGTACGTAGGTAACGCGGGCAGGTACGCCGTAGTCATTAGAAGCGCAAAAGAAAAAGCTTTTAATTAAAAGTGAAGGCCGTCTTCTAATTAAAATTTTACATAATTTCCACATAATAACTTAAGAGCGGCAATGTATTGCTTATGACTGCAAATTCATTTTTAAACTTTTGCTGTAAAAACATACTGGCCGTGAAAAAACTGCCATTTAGAGAAAACATGTAAAAAAGGGAAAACAAAGTAAAACAAAAAAGGAACTACTGACACTACCCCAGTAATATTTTATACCTACTTCTTTTGAAGTCAGTTAATTAGAGTAAACGGAATTTATAATGCAAGAGATAAAAATGTTTCGTAGACATATTAAAATAAAGACGTTTTGACGGTGTCCATTATCAACGCTCTTAGGGGGATATCGCTTTCTTGTAAGAAAAATATTGCCAACTTCACGGTATCGTTTTGCGTTATCTGCTAATTTTCATTCTTAAATGTTCAAGAATTCCTACCTCCTATAGAAATACGAATTTCGTTCAAAATTCATACAAGTTAAATTAATCAGGTTGACTTTTATATATAATTTCAAATAAAAATAGTCCGCTATTATAATAACTAATAGGAAAATAATATTCATATAATGCTTTAGTCTGTATATCTCACAGATTTATATGAGAGTATATCTATGAAACTCAATTTAGTGCTCCCCATTGCCGTTTATGAACATCCAAAACACCAAAGGAATCGCAAGTGCATTACCAACCTTATAGAATGGAGAAGTCTTTTTTTTCAAGGTGCCTAAGTTTTGTAACAATTTAAGCGTAGAATAAGTGTAGCACAGCTTTTCTGTTGCTAAGATTATTTGCGTCTAAGATATTATCACATTTCTTCATGTAAAAATTATCTACCCTCTTAGTTTTGTATCTACTTTAGTGTTACAACTTGCTTTAAACAAGTAAATTTAAAAAATCGAACCTATATCGAATAGGTATGTTAGGTAACACGCAAATGTTTCCGTTTCACATGCCGCTGACGGTGAACAACCTATTTTCATACTTTGCGAACTTATAAATGTAGTCGAGAGGTCGGAAATTAGAAATCGTGGCAGAATTAAAAACGATACTATACAATACTGAAACATTGAACAAATACAATGTACATGAAATTGCCACAAAAGTGTTTTCATTAAAGTTTTAAATGCAACACGAATTTTTAGTCACATATTACCAAAATATACATAATAGTAAACGTAATATTACAGAGCGTACCATTAACATAAAAGATGTAATATTATTTCTTAAATCATGTATAAAGATCATAAAACATCTTTTATTTCCTATAAATTAGACTGCATTTCATAATAATTCCGAATGACTAATAATCGAAATGTGGTCGCGTTGTCATCCCTAAGGACTAAGATGGAATCAAAACTGAACGAAATAAAAAAGAACGTGCTATTTGTAATGCCATTCAAGAATGTACAGGCTCCATTCATTCCATCCATCCATTACAGCCAGAAAAGTCAACTGCTGAAAATTGGCCTCGCCCGTAGATCGCCTCATGCGTGGGATTGTGCTGTAGTTGTCACGTTTGGCATGCAGGTTGGCAACCGTAGTTTTATAATTTTGAGTTGTTATCGGGAAGCTGTCCATCTGCAGTTACAGTTTCCTTCTGCCACATTTTACGAAACGCACGGGAACGGTATGTTGTAGTGGGTTACTACGTGGTTGTCACGAGCACTATTGTATGATTTAATTTCACTGATAAATTGAATCAGAATTGACGGCATTAAACTAGAAAAAGAAAGTACAGTCTACACAATATACTCTCCTCTGAACTGAACTGATTGAATTCTGAGGATTTTGAATAGGTATATTTGGTTATAAAATTTTAATTTTGAATGAAACTTTCGTTTTATTGAGTCAGAAGAATACCTGATAAAGTGCGAAAGAAATTTTCTTCTCTCTCATTTCTTCTCTAAACGGAGGAACCTCATTTGTAAAGGGTAGTAATTTAAAAAAAAACCATGTTGACTTTTATAAACGAGATTTTAATTTCTTGTTTACTCTCGCACCTTTGACATTGGTCCCCGTCCGTGTTTACATTTCTGTCTTATTTATTCATTCATTCATGCCAACCTATCAGAATTCCACTTACACAGGCTTCTCATCTAAATTATTTTTACAATATTTGACATATACTCGTCACATGTAATAGTTCGTACACCGTACATAATGTGTTAGTTCTTTTTACAGTTTCAATTAGTGACCTTTTACGACGCTCATCAAACGTAATGTGGTGATAGATAGTCTCACGTCGCAATAACATGGTACTCTTACAATATATTACTTAATGTTTAAGTGCCTACGATACTGAAGTTGACAGTGTCTTAAAAGACGACAGCGGGAAACAAACCATGGGCAGCAGCGACTTTCTAAAAGCAACTAAAAAACTGCGGTTTTTTATCCAACTGTCAAGCTACCAACTATAGGAAATATCCCCCTCATGAGGCAATCTATGGGGTGCCTTTTGTTTTCGATAAGCCGTAACGGGGTACTGAATTTCTTTTACATCTTTTACTTATAGTCATCACTGAAAAGAATTACAAGAATTATATATTCGTTAACTGAACTATGATTAATCTAGGTTGGGTATTTAATATTTTAATAACTGATCTTTCGCTTCCTTAATCATCTTGGTCCTAAAGTATAATCATGTCAAAATAGATAAGGTAATAATTTAGTTTATCTAGTGTATCTATTTTATAAGCCTCCTAAACCTAATTACTTTTAAATGGCAAATCATCATCACTATTACAACCCTACAGAAGTTCACTGCTAAATATAGGCCTCCCCCAAGGTATGCCACTAAGCACGGTCCTGAGCCACCTGCATCCATCGACTTCCTGCATGTCTTATCAGGTCGTCACTCCATCTAGTGGGGGGT
>DWHP01008895.1:0-10398 GCA_018247895.1 Parnassius honrathi | reverse complement strand
ATATATATATATTCGGTATATGTATATACAACCGACATTAAGAACAGTTAAAAATTTAAAGTTGCAGGTGGTTGTTGTGGTAGAATATTTATGTGTCTAAGTGGGTGCTTGCGATCAGTCGCAAATTTAAAACATAGTGAGGAAACCTGCATGTCTGAGAAATAAGAAAAAAGATTCGAAGACTCAGAAATGAGTGGAGGCCTGTGCCCAGCAGTGGGACGTATATAGGCTGTAATACTTTACTATTTGTAATTAATAATCGCAAGCAATTGTACAATGATTATGCTAGGTTATTTTTCAAGGAATATCTAAATTTTATAAATGAGTTCAATTTCATAATGATATACCGTCATTGCTGTTTGTGAAAATAATAGTAAAAGCCCCTACTTTTATTTGAAATTATCCCAAATTTACTGTGATTTACGGGCAACAACAATGTGGCGTGTACGATTAATTTCACAACGTTTTTGTCGACCGAGGCACGCTTACAAATGTGTGCGTGCGTAGTGAAATAGGTATATAGTAGGCGTTAAATATTTATGAATGATAATCAGTTAAAATAATGTATTACCACCCACACATTCTGAATGTAAAACATAAAAAGGGCAGAATATTTTAGATTTTTTAAAATTAGTTTTTCTTTATCATTTTTTCATTCTCTTAAAAATTGGGCTTATCTTGCAAAATGACCCTGTATTTTTGTACAAAGCAAAAGCTACCGCTTTGTATATTGTATACAGGGTTATTTTGTATTAAAATACAGTAACAGTGGTAGAGCCGCGTGGCAGCCTTTGCTGTTGCACGCATGGGCCGACTCAAATCGGGGTACCACGACCACCCAGAAGACCAGCGTGAAGTAGAGGCTTTGCTTCTGCATTTCGTCTGGTGCGTGCAGGTGGCTGGAGGTCCAATACCCCCCCCCTCCCATCAACATGGTAGCGGAATGAAATGCAAGACTACCCTAGGAGGGGACCAACAACCCTGTAAAATACATCGCTGAGCATCCACGACCAAGCTACTTCACTCCTGAGCGTTGGGTATTGTCCTGCGTAGTCTGGGGGGGGGGGGGAATCGAAATTCCGCTCGAAACAAAAACTACTCAGGGCTAACGGAGCAATAAGTCAAAGGCGCCCCCTGCCACGCTATCCGTGAATTTCTGCAACATCAGGGGACTTCATTAAACCTTAATCATCAGACATCTGTTTTTAACGCCTCGGCAGATTTGAAGGTACGGACCTGTCCATGGCATGGCATAGTCCATGTTATGGCTGCGCGTCGACAGCGACGACAATCCCCGCGTCTACGGATGCCTCTATACGCTCTATGGGTCCCATAGTGGTAATACCGAAACAGACTGACTCATCGACCACGTCCAGATGGCTACAGACTCTGTGCTACAACAGATCCCATCTGCAGAGATCGTGATACTTGGTGATTTTATCGCCCACCACGCTGAATGGCTTGGTTCTCGTTTAACCCATCATGCGGGTAGATCTGTTTATGATTTTGCTTTGGCATATGGTCTGACATAACTGGTTACCTCGCCTACGCGGATCACAGATGTGGAAGACCATGTACCTGTCCCTGTTGGACCTTCTGCTGACCTTTCAACCGGATGGATATCAGGTCTCCATCGATGCCCCTCTTGGATCCTCGCACATTGTCTGATCCGGAGTAAGGTGCCACTCTCGCTCTCATCGCGATTGCGTACTGCAGGTTGCCGCCGTGTTTGGCGTTATAGATCAGCAAATTATGCGATATTTTTTGCCTTTTTTTCATTTATTATTTTATTGGCGAGGAACTACTTCGTCTTCTTTCAGGAACACGTGCATTCTGGTCTCTCGCCAAGGCTGCCTAAGGGAACTTCTGTCAGCCATCTCTCCCATCTCAACACTGGGAGGACGACTTATTGGCCCATGCCGCAACGAACAAAGCCGATCTGCTGGGCTCTCTGTTGGCATTAAACTCTACTATTGATGACGGGGGGAACACACCGCTGACCATCCCGCGGAGTAGTGGGTGCTCCATGCACGATGTCCTGTTTACCCAACGGTCAGTGCGCATAGCACTCCTCTCCTTGGACGTCAACAAGTCGAGTGGGCTGGATGGTGTCCCTCCTATTGTGCTGAAGACGTGTGCTCCGGAGTTGGCTCCGGTTTTTATGCGTTTTTTCTGGTACTCCTACTCCCTCGGCGTAGTCCCGAAATCATGGAAAACAGCCCTCGTGCACCCGATTCCTAAAAAAGGTAAACGCTCTGATCCGTCCAACTATAGGCCTATCGCCATCACCGTGTTCTCTAAAATAATGGAATCCATTATTAACAGCCACCTCATGCGGTACTTTGACTACTTTACAGCTGATTAGTGACCGCCTGTACGGTGTCCGTCCCGGACGCTCGGCTGGTGATCTTCTGGGTTACCTAACTCATAAGTGGGAACGGGCGGTAGAGTCCAAGGAGGAGGCGTTGGTCGTTAGTTTGGATATAGCGAAGGCCTTCAATCGGGTTTTTTGTCAATTGTTACGAAGCTTCCTTTCTATGGGCTTCCCGAGAAATTGTTCAATTGGATCACCAGTTTTCTTGTTGATCGGTGCATCAATGTCGTAGTCGACGGTGCATGTTCCGCTTACAAGCCCATTAACGCTGGCGTTCCACAAGGCTGCGTGCTATTACCAACGCTGTTTCCTCTGCATATCAATGTTATGTTGCAAAGCGGTAATATTCATTGCTTCGCAGACGACCGCACCGGTGATACACCGGCCGTGCCAATATTTCTCGGGAAAACGTCGCAGAGTATTGTGACAAACTGTGTCTGAGGTCGAAACTTTGTGGAACAAAATCTCGGACTGTGGGCAACTAAATTTAGTCCAGTTTGATCCCCAGAAGACAAATTTACGCGTTTACCGCTAAAAAAAACTCTTCGTCGTATCTACTCAGTTTCAAGGCACTCCTTTTATTGCCTCAGCCAGTATCGGAATCCTTGGCATCGACATATCGAGTGACGTGCCGTTTCGTGGTCACCTGGAAGAGAAGGCCAAATTGGCCTCTAAAAAGCTTGGGGTGCTCAGCAGAGCGCGACAGTATTTCCTGCCGGCTCACCGCCTGCAACTTAACAAGGCGCAGGTTCGGCCACACATGTAATACTGTTCCCATTTCTGGGCCGGGGCTCCCCAGTGTCAGCTCTTTCCATTTGATCGCATCCAGTGCAGAGCTGTTGGAATCGTCGGCGACCGAGCTCTTTCCGATAGGTTCGACTCAGTGGAACTGCGTAGAGATGTTGCATCTCTTTGCGAATTTTATTGGCGGTCACTAATCAGTTGTTGATCCTCAAGGTACCGCATGAGCGGGCGGTTTATAATAGGTTACATTATTTTGGAGACAGGGAGGTGATGGTGATAGGCCAGTAGTTAAACGGATCTGAGCGGTCGCCTTTTATAACGATCGTGAAAGAATCATGTAAGACGGCTATCGGCCAAACGATCCCTAAGTTCAGGTGGACGATAGCTGTCTTACATGATTTCGGGACAAGGCCTTGGGAGTAGGAATACCGGAAAAGACGCGTTAGTACCGGTGCCTACTCGGAAGCAGACGTCCTCAGCACAATTGGGGGGGGGGGATTCCGTCAGGCCCACTCGACTTGAGGGTGTCCAAGGAGAGTAGTGCTTTGCGAACCGAGCGCTGTGTGAACCGTACATTCGGCATGGAGCACTCACACCGTGGGATGGTCGGCGGTGTGCTCCCCCGTAATTGAGAGTCGAGTTGGACGCAAACAAAGAGCCTAGAAGATCGATTTTCCTTCTCCTTTGCGGCATGGGGCGGTGAGTCGTCCTCCCTGTGCAGATTTGGAAGAAATGGCTGTCAGAAATTCCCATAGAGAGCCTTGGCGAGAGACCAGAATGCACGGGTTCCAGAAGGAAGTCCGGTTTTTTATAATTTTAATATTATTATATTTTATCAAAAAGGTGCTGCTGCCCGTTTGCACAGGATGATATCGGGTGGTGGATATGTTTATATAGCTATTACTCAGTTATCTCTTCATCTCCTCCCAAGAAGTAATGGCACAATGATGTAAAATTATCAAACTGAAAATATTACGGCAACGTAGTGACTAGCGCCTAATTGCGGCGCTGAAGGGCCGCAGGTTCGAATCCTACACGGAACAGGCCTTTTTATTTAAATGACCTAAAATAACTCTTTCGTGTTTAAATTATTTCGTTGTGTAATTTGTTTGTATAAAAATTCCATCTTTACAATTTTACAAGCTTTCTTGATATAGGAGAAAATTTTAAAAGTAAAGTTAAAAAAATGCTGCGTGAAACTGACCCCAGAGCTATATAGATATTAGACGCGTTAAACTTAATTACACAAGTCTTATTAAACTGCCTCGTGTGCTTAGAACGTCGTCTGCGACGTAGCCATATTCAATTAAGCGATGGAGCGAGAAAATAACTCGAAACAACCTGTCCTATAGAAAGATCATTAACGAACTTTCTCAAGCGCATAATGTACGGAACACTCATTATTTTAGTAGGCGTAAATAATGATTAAGTGCTTGAAAGTAGATACGATACCAGCCGCTTAATTACGTTTTATTATATAATATTTGGAGCGTGCAAAAATTTTTGTAACAACTGTATACATTTGTTGATGTTGTAACCTAAAATTAAAGAAATATCCTTCAACTGTCGTGATTTATAAAATCAATATATTGTATTTCATATTTTAAGCACTCTTTGCAGTAGAGCGAATCGTAGTGGAGACGAAACGTTTTAAAATAAAGGAACCGGGGATTATTTTGGGTTCCTCGAAGTCCAAAGTAAATGATGGTTTTAAGATTTGGAAATATAACAAATTCAAACTCAAAGATTTATTGCTAAACCATAATGTACATCAGATGTTATAAAATAATGTGAGACCAGTGTAATGTACCCTGTTGGGCCCGCAATTTACGGGCTAGAAGAGCGGAAGAGTATTTATCTAATTATAAAAATGTCATGTGGTTTATTGAAACATAATTGAATTCAATATATTTATGTATTATTTACAAAATATTCATTAGTATTATACGAGTAGCAACATTGATTATTTAGAAGCCGAGAGCCGTTATACAGCGAAAACCAGTTATCTCGAAATTTTGTGAAAAATGACTTAACAGTAATCCTACTCTATTTTTAGTGCTCTTTCATCTGCGAAAACCCATTAAATGCTAAGTCGCATAATCTTTGAGATAGTCAATTGGAAGATCAATTATTACGAACACTTCCGAGAATATTTCTCATGCACAAAAAAGTAACCAGACATAATTATGACTACTAAAGATTTTGCTCCAATAACATTCATTTACCACGATTTAGGCGGCTTTACCTCAAGAGCAGTTCCACAATTTAGTTTTTTTATTTCTCAGAAACAACCATTTATGAAGACTTAATTTAGCTAGATTATATGCACACTGCAGATACAAACTATTACATTGTTTTATTTTTTTTTACCCGACGGACTTAAACAGTGTTAAACAAATCCCTTTATCTACGAAAGAGGCGTAGATCTAAATATATTTTTTTCTTGCAGAAACTAACGACATTAAAGATTTTTTTTCCACGGATAAAAACAATTATAAAAGTTTAAATCAGTTAAATAATGTGTACTGCGCAATGATGCTTGTATGAAAAATATTTATAACTAATTAATTGGTATTCTCTGAGGGTAATGGCGGCAGTGCCACTTGAAATCACTACAGCGAAAAACGATTAAACCAGTTTACGCGCGGTGGCGCTAGCGTCTGTGTTGTTTATACTTGTTTGTCATTCGTGCACTTGCATTTCGGCGGCAGACAAATTGAAGTTTTTTTATTAGATACGTTGTGTAACTTGTGTAAGTGATAATAATATTATTATTGTGATGTGTTCCAATAAGGTCGATATCGATTTTGCAAAGCATGGAAACGAGATAGGTAAGAAACAATAATTTTAATAAACAATAATTCATTTAATGCCGATAATGTGAGGTTATACAGACAATTACAAAGTAGTTGATAGGTGAATAAAAGCCTGTAATAGCTATGATTAATGTGTCGAGTTGAGAAAGAAACTACTTTACTACTACTTTAAGCTTTAAGTAGTAGGTACCTATAATTTTACTGTAGAGAAAATGCATAAATTATGTTTTTTTGGCGAATGCCTTGTTTGTACGGACGCGGGACCGTAAGTTTCTTTGCATGGTTTGAACATTACTTTGCGGGAATCGGTGACATGATATTAAATTCATTACCTACCACTAATCTTATTCCATTGGTACTGTTTGGCGGGTTTTTAAATATTTACTTTATATTTTACAGAATGTTTAATCGACGACGATGGCGACGATCAACTTATCTCTCAAGCATATGATCAGCTTATTTCTCAAGCATTTGTAGAAGATAATGAAACTGATACTTCAGGTCTTTACGCTTTTTATTAAGTTTTAACCAACTTCAAATAAGAAGGAGGTTCCTAATTATTCTACTATACTTAAGTTTGTCATGTTATAATCTTTGCCGATTGTGAACCAGTTTTAATGAATATTAAAATTTATACTTTGAGGGTCCCATATAAATTAATCCCAAAGAATATTGAAGTATGTTTATCTATGAGGGTTCCGTACCTCAAAAGGAAAAAGCGGTTAGGTTTGTACTTGGGATGCCTAACTTCGTTCCTACTAACTACGAAACCCTTCATTGTGCGTGGTCAAACACACCTGGCCGGTTTTTAGGGTTCCGTACCCGAAGGGTAACCAACGGGGCCCTAATACTAAGCCTCCGTTGTCCGTCCGCCCGTCCGTCTGTCAGCGAGCTGTATCTCAAGAACCGTAATAGGTAGACAGTTGAAATTTTCATAGAATGTGTAGTTCTATTGCCACTATAACAAAAAATAATAAAAATAAAATAAAACTATGTCTTTTTTTTCGTTTTATGGTACGAAACCCTTCGAGTGAGAGTCCGACTCGCACTTAGCTGGTTTTTTTTAAAGATTTTTCTCTGTAACTTAAGAAAAAGAAGCTTTAATCGTAAATTTATTTGATATAAAAAAAAGTTTATTGTCTGTCTGTGATTTCGCAATTAATAATTAGAATAATATAGATGTTTTAACTAACAGCCGCTTTATTTCCACAGTTTTAACCCATAATGAAGACTCTGCCAGCCATTTAATCACGCTTGATGATTTGCTTGGGCGTTGTTCTACTTCTGCAAAAACATTAAAAGAACTTGCTTTGGACGCTTTAGGCGAAGCTGATAGGAAAAAAAATTACGATAATGATCTGAACGATTCTTCTACGATTGCTACAATTATTTTAATGGACATTTTTGATGAGGCATGCAAAAGAGCAAAACAAGTTAAGCGCTGGAGAAAAGCTAATCCTTATTTATGGAAAGTTAATGTCGCGAAGAAAAGACGCGCAGAAGGCTCGGTTTATCTCATAAAAAACAAAATAAGACCTGCAAAAAGACCAAAAGCAATAGACTGCTCGAAGTGCACGTTCGAATGCTCTGATAAAATCAACGAAGAGGCTAGAATATTCATATGCAGAAGGTTTTGGAGCTTAGACTACGTTGTCAAAGCTACCAAAACGTTATTGTTAAAAAGAAAACAAACTACTAAAAGAGCTTACTCCACGCAATGCTTTTTTAAAATAGAAGATAAAATTAATGTCTGTCAAAAGTTTTTCTGCAAAACTCTTTGCATTTCCCAAAGTGTGATACATAATGCTATCAAGAATAGGGATCTCATCGGCCACTTTAAACAAGACAACGATCCTCGTGGACCAACTAATAAAACACCCTCTGAAAAAGTAGAAGAAGTTCGTAATCACATTAGGTCGTTTCCATCAATGGAAAGTCATTACATAAGGAAAGATTCCAAGCGCATGTACTTAGATTGTAAACTGTCCATCGGTAAGATGTACTCTCTTTATGTTGAAGAGTGTGAAAAACGTAATAGCAAACCTGTGTCTGAGATAACATATCGACGAATTTTCGGAAACGATTTCAACTTAGGATTCTTTAAACCAAAAAAAGACCAATGTCTGATATGCACTAAGTATGCTCGTGGAGATGCAAATAGTAATCCAAATCTGGAAGTGGAATATCGCGAGCACATGGCTAGAAAAGAAGCTTGTAACAATGAAAAAGCTAAAGATAAAGAAAGAGCTAATATGCTAAGAGAGTTTGTGTCAGTATCATTCGATTTACAAGCAATTCTGCAGATTCCTAGTGGTGACATTGGTCTTTTATATTATACAAGAAAATCGACAGTGTATAATTTAACAATTTATGAAAGGGCTTTACCTAACAATGCTCATTGCTTCACATGGTCCGAAATTAATGGAAAAAAGTGAAGTTGTGAGATAGGGACGATCTTGTACAACTATTTATCGGAATGCATACCGAATTATGTAACTGAAGTGAGCATATTCTCGGACACGTGTGGCGGACAAAATCGCAATAAAAACGTGGCAGCAATTTTACTACGGGCAGTACAAAAAATACCAAATTTAAATATTATTGAACAAAAGTTCTTAGAAAGCGGACATTCGTATATGGAGGCAGATTCGATGCATAGCAGCATCGAAGCGTCACAGAAAAACACAGCAATCTATTCTATGTTGGATTGGATTAACGTATTCAAAAGAGCGAGGTCCTAAAACAAATATAAAAAAGACAACAAAAAAGTTGTGAAGGAACCATACAAAGTCAAAGAATTGAAATATTTTGAATTCAAAGATTTGAAAGCATTATCGGACCAAATTCTGAAAAATACAACCAGAGATACAGACGGAAAAGTAGTAAAATGGTTAAAGATAAAGCGATTGAGGTATATTAAAGGAGAGGCGAAGATATTTTATAACTACAACATGTCTGAGTCTTTTTCAACCATTGACGTTTGTAAAAAATTTGGACAGAAAGAAAATACGGGTTGGGCAAATTTAGATCCGGAAACACAAAGAGAGCATAGTTATGGTACAAGAACGAAAAAGAAAAAGACTCTCGATAATAATTTGTCCGTAACACCTGAAACCAGTGCAACAAAATATTTTCCTGACGAACTTCTGCAGCTTTACAAAACTCCTTTAAGCATCAGTGCCAAAAAAAAAGACTTGTTACAACTATGTGACAAAGGAGTTATTCCAGAAGAGTTGCATGCTTGGTTTCAAGGGTTGAATAGCAATGCTGCATGTAAAGACATGCTACCTGATTGCACTATATCAGACGAAGATCCTGCAACATCTGATGAGGATTAAACTACTTTTTTATTTTTTGTGTTGATTAATTTTTTCAGCATTAAAACTTCATTTTTATTAAAATTATACTTTTCATTTAATAATTATCAATATCCTTAAACCACCGAAACTAAGAATAAACCAAAATTAAACATAACAAAAAAATTTTGGTTATTTTCATTGGGAATACATTCATTCAAAACAGTTTTCAATTCAGGTAAAACCAAGTATATTTTCGAATTTTTGGTTTTATTTTGAATTCTATGGACAAATACAACATTGAAGTCAATGTATTTTTGTAAACAACCATAATACAATTTGTTTATAACATTAACGGTAGTGTTATCCAAGCTGTTCCTCGGTAAATTACAATAAATAAAATTTCTACATTTTCAGGGAAAACCAATTAAATAGGGTACTCTATGAACGTTAACATACTTTTTGCTTTTAACAACTAAGTAGATTACAATAATTAACATTACAGTCATAAAAGGATAAAAATTATACAATCGTAAATAACCTTAATTATTTACATAATATTGGTTCTTGTAAGAAATATTTGTCGCTAAAATTTCAATTGCATTCATTTCAAAGCTGATTTTGACTTATTAATTGGTTTTCGCTGTATAACGGCAAAATGGTCAAATGTTTACTGAATCTCCGGACCCCAAAATGAACAGGAAATCATTTAAAGCCCCAAATAACATGCTAAAGACTTCAAAGGAAAAAGAAACTTATCTAGAAAAGCTAAAAGAAAATACAACAACACTAGAAGAGACAATGAAAAACACAGAAAATGTACAAACTCTGAGCAGCGAGCTGGAAAAAACCATCACAAAGTCTAGAACAGGATAAAGCATTAAAAACCAGTAACGAAAAACTTAAAATTATTACCGAACAAACACAAGAACTGATTTCTAAACGTACAGAACTCCTATCTAAAAGAGAAAAATCTAAAGAAATGGGCCACGAATTATATAGGCTGCACTAAAAGTATCGGGAATGGAATATTTCCACTGTTCCCGTCATATTAAAATCTTTTTAATTTAAAACTCCTTGGTTTTAAAAACCGAATACCATTTATTTATTTAAAAAAAGATTCTCGGTCTTGTCACAAGGTTTTGTCAAACTTGTTTAGTCGTTGAGA
>DWHP01008894.1:0-10398 GCA_018247895.1 Parnassius honrathi | reverse complement strand
CTCTTCTTATCGGCTAAGGCTTGCAGGACTTAAGTTTCTTCTAATTTTCTTAAATTTGTGGTCTCACCATCTAATTCGTTTAATCTTCATGTTATATTTGAAGCTGTCATTATATTTGTTTCTAAAGTTGATCTTTCCCCTTTTTTTCCATAACATTTTTCTTCTTTTTCTAATAGATTTTATAAGTATATCTCCTTAAAGAAATAATAACCTTGTGGCCTCTTCTTATATCTCCGTTTCGGCTTACTTGTCACATCCGGTAGTGTCAATTCAATAATTGAAAATTTTTCCTTTAGTTTTTTTTTCAATTTTTCTTTTCCATTTTTAACTATTAGTGCAGGCCGCGGCGGTGCGCGGCGACAATGCACTGGCAGGGTCGCCATGTAATGTCGGACGGTTGTTAAATGAAAGGGAGACGTGTTTCTTTACTCAAGACTTTAATTATACTGTCGCTTAAACTTAAAAGTAAGTAAATTTATTAATATATGCTAGTAGGGTGGAGGCACATACACTACAGCATGAAAACTGTCAGTTCGGGTCTTTGCAAACATACCAGAGGCACTACAAAAGCGAGGAAGTGCCAACATCTTCCTGAAAACGTTATTGTACTGGACGCGCAGAGTGTTTAACGATTTTTGGCATACCCAATCCACAGACCACCTGTGCACAGCAGACCCTGGCAATACGCTTTGAATATGGTTATTTTAACCTGTTCTGAACAGCGGGCAAATCTACGGGCCAGCATATTGCCGCAGATCGCCAAAGCCCTACGGTCCCTCTCTTTATCTAAATCATCCTTAAGGTTATCTGCAAGAATATGCCATAGGTATTTAAATTGATAAACCCGCTTTAGTTCCGATTCATTTAATCTTACTGCAGGGATAGATTCGGGACACTTGCCGGCTACCTTAAAGACCATGTGTTCACTTTTATTTGTGTTGTATACAAGACTATGCGAGGCAGCGTAAGTCTCGCGGACCTTCAACATTTCTCCGATCGCATTCGCAGTAGGACCCAGCAACACCATGTCATCCGCATAGCTGATGCTATTAATACTAACACCACCCACGTGGCATCTAACACGCATGCTACTGAGCTCCACCAAGAGATCGTTAACATACAGATTGAAGAGCTTCGGAGACGATAACCCTCCCTGCCTCACTCCGCTCTCCAACCTGTATGACTCGGAGAGACCTTGACCATTTAACATAATTGGTCTGGTTTGCATACCAATACCGAAAGATATTAATCATTTCCACTGGAGTACCCCTGTCCCCCATCTTCCTCTAAAGTACATCATATGTAGTAATATAGCCATACTCGTCTCTTATAGCATTCATTATAGGCTGTTTTGAAAGTCCCCTGGCAATTCTTACGAGTTTCCAGAACATTTTAATTATTGCCTGGAAGTTATTCGATTTTCTTCTATCATTCTTATCCGTTCTTTCTTGCTCTTACCTTTCAACTACTTATTTTACTTTCTTATTTAGATGTCTAAAGACTGCCTTTTTTCTTTAATATCATCACTCGTACCGCCTGAATTACCAGCCATTGTTGCTAGTAAATCTAAACATGCTCTCTTCTTCGCTTCAACTTCCATACGTACCTCATCATTCTATCATAACGTATTATTTTTCCTTTCATTCTTTCTCTTACTAACACCACATACTTCAGTAGCTGCATCCACTAAACCTTTCTTAACAATTTGCCATACATTTTCCAAGTCTAACTCAGTCATTCATAATTCATCCAAACTACTTATATTTTCTTTCAGTCTACATTTGTACTTGTTTTTCTCACCTTTATCTTGTAACCTCTCTGTTCTAATATGCTGTAACGCAGTAGCAGACACAGATGTCTGAGGGCGCAACGCCTGAATAGACCGTTAATTCGGCATAAAATGTAGCACCGTAAGCACGTAGCTTTTCCAAAATAGTTGTAGCATGTTTTCAGTGAGTTGCGAGTGATGGTGCAAGTCTAGAGTTCTGTACGTCCCTATAATCGGAGAGCGGGAGTGAAAAAGTTGATCCACCGGCGAGGAAGTGATCCGGTGTCAGTTGAAGAATTCCTCGGGATTCTCGGTTATAGGACACATGAGTCGCGAGTTCATGCATGCTTCTATTTGGGTCAGCAGCGTTTAAAACTTCTCATAAGTGAGCTTTGGATTATGATTTTACAGTCGCCTCCCAGAGACACCTGCTATTGGCCCCGCGGGGGCATTGAAGTGCCACTCCACTTATAGTTTGCTGATCTCGTTGAAGAACTTTGGTGATAGAAGTTGCTTAAATTCTTCAAACTCCCTGCGCAACACTTTCGCGGTCCGGATGAAGTTAATGCCGCAGTGGGAGTATACATATTTGGGAGTACCGCGGCGTGCGCACATACGTTGAAATACGGCTTTGAAAGTTTCGGTGCTTAGGTCCAATACAAGTTCGATATGTACGGCTTTTGTTACCATACATACGAAGATGACCTTTCCTCCTCTCCTTCCTTCCTCTCCCTTTGTTAAGTTTGATCTTCACATGCCCATTGAAGTCTACTCCGGTATGCGTTAACGGTCGGGACAGGGTGGTACTCTGCTGTGGTAAGTCACGCATGAGTTGAAAATTTTCAGTCAACTTGTAACGATAACACCTGACGCAGTGACGTAGCTTGTCCTTGATCGCTCGGTTCCCGCCAACAATCCAATAGCGCTGCCGTATATAAGATAAAGTTAATCGCGCGCCTCCACGCAGTATTGTCAAATGTGTTTGCTCTATAGCGCCCATTGCGAGATAAGATTATTGGATTTTTCATCTTAATCGATAACATCGAGTTGTTGAAGTGACCTCATACTCGCTCTATCCCTTTTTTATCCATATAAGGGTTAAGTTTGAAAATGGCGGCCTTGCTTAAAATTGTTTGTTTCTTTTGAAGTAGTTTGTATTCCTTTTCAAATTCATTTCGCTGCACGTAATAAGTTCATTGGCGGCGCGGAGGTCGGCTGCGCATAACCCAGGCCGTAATCTGTATCAAACGTAACAATGAGCTGCAATTATTTAATAATTCAATTATGAAATTTTTGTCTTCTTTCGCTAGGGTTGTCTCCATCACTTTTTTAATTTCAGAGATAGCAATGTTGTAGCAGGCTAAGTTTCTTGTTTGTTAAAGTTTCTTAGAAAATCAGGACCACCAAAGGTTGAAGTTGAGTAGTTTAGACGGGTGGAGACCTTGGGAGGCACAGTCTGAACAGGGTTGAGCTCCGATTTTATATAATCCCAGTTTGCTGTGAGAATGGTTTGTTTGATCTTTGTCACCTGGTTCGCGACGTATCTTTCCCAGCGAGTCGCTCCATGTTTAGACTGTTAAGTTTTGCCCTCTGAATGCTTCCTTAGTTTTCTCGACCAGTTGTGCTAGTATTAATTCTCCGCAAAGCTTCATCCGTCGCAAAATGCTCATCGATCAGCTCTCGGTTTCATGCAGCCGCTTAGTATATCAGCTGGCAACGTCTCGTCCCGTTGTAGCTAGCTCACCTATGCTTGTTGAAACAGAAGTTTGGCTGTGACAGTGATCGGCGACAGCCAGCCAAGTGGGTCATAAAGTTTAGAGATATCGGACAATAGTTGCCTTTTATTACGTTCAGGTATCGGTTTTTTCTTTAAGTCCCAGCTGAAAGTGAAAGTATCACTTTGTGGATTCCATCCAAGGCCGAGCGTCTTCATTGGCTTTTCATGTTCGAAGTCAAAATTATTCTTTGTAGAGATTTGATCCTCGGATAAGTTTTCTAGTGACGCAGGGTGATTCGTAGACCACTTGCGTAAGTTCATCCCGCCACCGCACAGTAGGTTTATAAGTAATGTGTGAAGTTGTTTAGCGGAATCGATCGAGCTATGATCACTTACAAGGTCATCAACGTAAAACCGATTTTGACGTATACGGGCCACCTCGGAATGCTTGTGGCCGTCGTCTGTAGCGAGTTGTTTGAGTGTGCGCGTCGCTAGCCACGGAGCGCACTTCATCCCATAGGTAATTGTGCATAGTTGGAAGGTTTGTAGTTCTTTAGTTGGAGAGTCATGCCATATTATTTTTTGTAATTTTTGGTGATCTTCAGTAATTCATATACAGCAGTACATTTTTTAAATGTCCGCAGTGTAGGCGTACCGGTAGGATCTCCATTTTATTACGAGGATTTGTATATCATTTTGTACATTGGGACCCTTTTCTTGTAGTTGGTTGAGACCGTAGCTGCTTGTAGTTTTTTGTGAGGCGTTAAAAACAACCCTCAATTTAGTTGTAGTTGAATGTTCCCGTAGTACTCCCTGGTGAAGTAGGTAACACTCCTTTTCTAGTGACGATGAAGTCAACGACGGTTTCATATGTCCCAGGTTGATGTATTCACGAATGAAATCGCCGATTGTCGTAGCGCTGGGTGAGTATCTCCCAGCATGAGTCATAGTATTTAGCGCCGATGCTGAGATGCTGTACTGGGCGCTCTGCTTCTCCTTTCAACTTTGTCTTCAGATGCTGCATCTTTTGTGCCTTGTTGATCGTAGGATTGTTGTGAATTGCCTGCAAAAAAGATCTTCGAAAGAAATACATTGCATACATTGCATGTGCAATGTGTAGCAGAAATCAATTGCATGTAGCTGTCCGAGAATTCAGGTACTTCTATTTTCGGCGCAGATTTTTCATAGTGAGATTATTCAACCAAATTTTTGTGTTAAGCTGACGTCGTAGCTCGTCGTATTTCCCCTCCATAGTAATAAACAAGTTGTAGTATTGAAAATTGGAGCCTCTGAGTTTTGCTTCCAACTCCCAGTGTTATTTATCGATAACTTCGCACTTGGACTTCAAAATCGATAGATTGTCTTGTAGTTCTCATCTCTGTGATAGTTTGAATCGATCGATCGATCTTTGAGATGACGCGATTGAGAGCTTTGGAGTTACATTCTTGCTGTTCTAAGAGCGTTTTGACGCTTGCGTCGGTGGTGCCGTCCAGCATCCCGGTCAGATCGAAATGCACAATTGCTTTTGCGTACTTGTAGCAGTAAGTATTTCATACTATGCAAAGTAGTTTGTAAAACTCCTTAGTTTTGGTAAAAACATTCCGTGTAGTAGTCGATGTGTTTGTGGCCGTAGAAGGAAAAAGGGAGATCTCCCGCCGGGCAAGGTGTTCTGCCCGGGGAGCGGTCAACGCTCCGTGTGATAGTTCGGAGATGTTCTGTGTAAACTCTTTATGATTCAGAACTTTTGATAGCGCGATTTAGGCTTCGGTGTGTTTCACGTGTGGTGCGACGACAGCGCCGCCCCGTGTTTATCTTCAAAAGTTTTCACAATAATTTTTATGCGCTGCTCAAAGTCGATCCATTGATCTTCAAGGGATTGGATTCGACTTATTAAGTACTCCTCAGTTTTTCTACTCGCTCCGTCCTTCTTGTAGTTCGAGCAGAGAGATTTGATGTTAATGAAGCATTGTAGTTGAAAATCCAACATTTTTGAGATGTAGTTTTTCTTGGTACACTAAGTTTGTAGTAAAATTAATTAGTGAAGTAGCTGACCCGTAGTTTGCGGTGACGCTCGGTGACAGTCGTTTCCGGGTGACCCGATCCGCAACACCAGGTATGTTATTTAGTTGTAATTATCCTGTAGTTCACGGCAATAAGTAAGTTGAAGTAGTAGAATCTCTTGGACTGTCCCGCAGTTAACGGCGACTGGTGAGTTAGTTTAGTTAGTTAGTTTAGTACTCGTAGACCGGCTTGTACTTACGACAGTCGTGGCGAAATGCGCTGGTTGGTGTACGATTCGAAGGTAACAAATTTCTTCGCAGCCTATTTATTTCTAACTTTTGCAAACCTAAACTTCGGTAAGTTGTTCCAGCTTCGAATTTATCCATCTTATAAATGATCGTTGTGAGAGTATTATACGAGTGTAATTGCCCCTGAGCGATATAATACGCGCCTTCTCAGTTCACCGGTGAGACCCGCTTCTGGAACGCCGATGAACCGTTCGCTACCGCCAAGGGACAAATAACACTAAATACACTTTTCTCGAAGTACCACAAAACGTATGGTTTGTGAGGCCATACATTTTCAGGAATTAGAGTTGTAGTTAGTTGCAAGGTTTATTAAAAGTGAAATAGTTATAAAGTTATTGTGGCAAATCTTTCCTTGAGTAGATGGTGTTTAGTAAGACGGTTGTTGACGTACTGCCGATGGTAAGATTTCATTATTATAAGTAAAATTAGATACAAGCGACGCGCGGCTAAAAGTAGGTAGCAGCGTTTACTAAATAAAAATGTGTGGTGGAGCCATACACCGTTGGTGCTCCGGTCGTTTCGGTTTACCGTCCCGTCGGACCGTGAGAGTAAGGAAATAGAGAGTGCACCTGTGCTTGTGCATACACTTGGGCACTATGATCCTGTCCTGCACCGATGGCTAGTCTCCGTTAAGAATGGCATCCGTGACCGAAATTCGGTCTGGAGGACATTACCTACGTGATAAATCCCCAAATTTTTTTATTTATTTGTAATACTAACATGATATGAGCCAACTATGCCTAAAAATAAAGCATTTTTAGATTTTAATAAACATTTACTACTACGATCGTTTAAGCAACATAACGCAGATGCGTTGTGTACTGCAGCGTGGCTCTACTACAGTCGTTCATTCCTGTCTTGAGCTCTGTAGACTTCGGATGTGTCAGTTGAGTTCACTCCCGTCACTACACTCTCTTAGCTGATGTGCGCGACTTATATTATAACTCTAATATTACAACTTGCATGCTGCTTGGTGTCCTGTGTTTGGTAACAGTATTGGTGTTCACATTGTGGTACGTGAAGCACGCTGTGCCGGGTGAAAGCAATCTCACAGTGAACCTTAGCTTCCTTCGGCTCTTCAACCTGTACATCTACGGTATGACCACTGAACTCAATGATGCCGACTTCGGTACCGACGGTCAGTTTGTTAATAATAATGTATGCTATGCTAATGATATGGTTTTGCTGAGCATATTGATCAGGGCCCTCGGAACGCTAATAGGCATTTGTGAGTGGTACGCTGTGGTTCATGAACTCGGATATAACTCTTAGATGAGCAAATCACTAGCATTTAAAGCTAAAAAATGCCCAAATTTGTTCCTCATATTACATACACTTGGCTACCTTAAATAGAGTCACTAAATTCATAGTCATAAAAAAGATGATCTGGATGATGACTGGTTGCTTCATTGGCACCAACGTGCAGCACTGGCGGTGATGTGTGATGTGCTTTCCTACAAGTTTGCTAGGTGTACAAATGAAGTAAAGATAATATTGTAAGACGTTCTACATCTGCAACCTGTGGACGGAGTGTACTCGCTGATCCCTCGGTGCTCAACGTATTTATTACAACAATAAATGCAGAATGTTGTCGGGGCTGTCATGTTCTTGCTGCGCATTACGTATGTTTGTCGAGGTGAGCGTGGACAGCTTTGTAGTAATATTACGCAAAAGTCTCCTTGTTGCATAGTGTGCAATATGGTATGACCAATGAACATCCTCCAAATTTCATCAATGGAGGGCAAGATTACATTATTTCCATACTTCCTCATGTACTACGAAATTTACGGCGAACCCTTAAGGGCTAGCAGAGATGAAAAATTTGATATTACATTTATTTTATATAGAATCTAATTAATTTTAAAATTGATTATAATGATATGGGATAGTGGATATTCTACACGCGTTATCCACTATCTTTGCGTTCTGTGTCGTAAGAGGCAACAGAGGGAAACAAAACGGGAACTGGGCAGCAGCGTCTTCTTAACAACGACTAAAGGATGAAAGAGTGCAGTTGCCAACCCGTCTGTCAAACGTGGCAACTAGTCCAAATCAGGGGGAACTTTGACAATCTATAGGACCGCTATGTCGCGAAGTGGCTTTGTAATGAGTTGCAAAGATAAAAGCCGCGGGTATGAATCCCTCACGGAATAAGTATTTGTATAACCTACACATAATTGTTCCAGGTAATCATGTATCATGTATGTGCTTGTGAAATTTATGTACGATATAGGGGAAAAAAAGAAAGAAAATGTTCAGCGGAGGACTTTGAGTCGCATATGCACGTTCATATATTGTGCGGAATCACTATCAATAGTAGCAAGATCTTGGAACGACTTCGTAATTTTCAATCCATTACAAGCTTTTCTTGGAACACTTAGTTCGAAAACTACTTTATTTAAGTAAATATACAGGTACAGATAAAGGAGAGAGAGTCTGTATAGATCATTTTTCGTGGGAGGGTTGTAAAGGCGTAAATTTTGAATATTGGTGAATGTTTAATCCACAACAATCTGTTTTTCTATCAATGGAACAAATAAAAAGTAGTATTATTATGTTTAATGTTATGAGTTTTATTAGACAATTATATTTAATGAAATTTCGACAATGTATCGGCGGGCAGTAGTGCTGCAGCCACAGCGCCACCTGTCGACAAAAATCATGAATTATAAATTAAATTCTTCTAATTTGTTTAGAATATTGCGACATCTGTTGTCTTTAACCAGAAGTTAACCTTCCGTGCATGACATTAAATAATATCCAGACTGCAAGAAATTTGAAGAACAAGTTGCTGTGGCGCTGTGCCTGAACGACCACGGCAACTGTAGCTTAGATTAATTATTCCTATGAAACTCTCACACAATACCAGTGTAACATAACAGCTTAACGCTACTGTGATTTGCACTGTGTGTGTGGACAGCTCGAGACCCTTTTAAATGGAAACAAGACATAAGTTTTTGATTTTCAAGAGAGTTAGGGCATCTGTATATTAGTTCTAAATCGAGGATAGATGTCTATGGTTCACAGAATCTACTTACCATTAAGTGGCCTATATGTCCCTTTATCACACTTTTTACCTGTGCTAAGAACACGGTCACACAGTCAATGTTCTAGGCCGTACTACGTACGTACCTTCTTTAAAAAATATGCCCTAAGTTATAAAACTGGATTTTAGAGAGCAGTTAAAATACAGTGTTCAAGGCGTACTATTTTAGTTCTTAGTGGTAACGATTACGTATGTTTGTAGTTGCTTCCAGGCGTGTGTAGGCTGCAGCAGCCTCTTACCATGACGGACTATAAGTTCCTTTGTCATTTCAATTTGATACAAAAATATTTTTATAAAAATTAAATATCTGCGTTCGGCGGGACTTCCCTAATTTCACTATATTCAATCTATTTTTTTCGTCATTCGTATTGAGTGTGCGGTATATGCCGTTCCACCCGATTACAATCAAATACAAAAACAAGAAAAGCATTGCCAAATTCTTACCTCGAGTAAGAATTTTGAAAGGCCTTTTTTTTAAGTGCGATTAACAAATAAAGGTTTCATCACCACTAAGCCAAGCGTGGTCAAACACTGCATGTAATAGGCAGAAAAAAATATTTAACAACACTTATGAATTAAGATCTTATACGTTTGACGACCTGGTAAGACATGCAGGAAGTCGATGGATGCAGGTGGCTCAGGACCGTGCTTTGTGGCGTACCTTGGGGGAGGCCTATGTTCAGCAGTGGACTTGTGAAGGGCTGTAATGATGATAATGATGATGACGTTTCATATAATAATAATATCCTCCAGACCAAATTTCAGTCAGGTCAATTAGTCTCAACGGAGGACAGAATTACAGTTCTCAAGTGTATGTGCAAGCACAGGTGCACTCCCTATTCCCCCACGCTCATCGTCCGATGGGGCGGAAATTCGACATCACCGGAGAGAGAGAGTAGGCGCAGGACCAAAGGCTTAACGTGCTTTCCGACGCACGGCGATGAGACACCGCCAACTTCCTGACTCCGAGCAGCTGCTGAGAATTTCTTGACAAATAAACTCAAAACCTGTTTTAGGCTTAACCACCTTTACGTAAGTAGTCTAGTAGAATAGAATAGAATAGAATAGAATAGAATAGAATCACACTTAAAGGAAACATTACCTTGTTCTGTAAAATAAAAATAACCACGTTCAAACTTTTTTTAAGTAGGTTACCTGGGCCGGGGGGCAACTAAATATGACAAAAATATACAGTCACTATTTTATTGAATTAATCCATAGGATCTATGACAAGGATCAAATCTCTCAAATAAACATTATATTTTGCAATAAAGACCGATATAGAACAATTCGTAAATTTTAACTGAGGACAGGAGGTCCTGCACTGCTTTATTTTAACTACTTTCTACTTTCTTAAAACTCCCCACTAAGAATGCTTAAATAAAAAAATGTGAAGTTTAATAATTAGCTGTAAAAATTATAAAATTCATATAAAATTACAATGAATGAATATACTTTTATTGTACACCACAAGCAAATATACAGATAACAAAACAAAAGCCGATTATAATATTATCTAAGCACGAATTGGTAGGTGGTGCAATATAAATATACATAA
>DWHP01008893.1:0-10399 GCA_018247895.1 Parnassius honrathi | reverse complement strand
ATATATATATACTGGGAAACAATTTATGGGGAGGCTATGCTATGTTCAGCAGTAACTTAGACAGGAATGAACGAATGAAACAGAATACACAATAATAAATAGTTACGTCGACCTAGTTTCTAACGGGAGTACCAGTTGCAAGTTTCGTTATTCCTTATTAATAACTACAACACATGCAACGTGTTACTTTGAAGTTGATTAATTAGTACGTAGTTAAATTACACGTTTAGCTATTCCCTACACAGTCCGTTCCTCGCGATCGTCATCATTAACTATCACAGCCCTGCACAGATAAGATAAATTTCCTAAGAACTGTTACAAATATATTTTTGACTGGATCTCGACAACAGCGCTTTCTACCGGGTTAAACCCTCCAGGGACTCACTCAAATACACACAAAAAATTCATCGAAATCGTTCGAGCTGTTGTCAAGTTTAAGCGAGACCAACGGACAACAATTGATTTTTATATATAGAAAGAATATAAAAAAGGAAGAATACGTAGTAATAAACGTACTAGCTATATACATATATTTGAATTTAACCAGAAGTATAGACAGAAAATAATTTTTTTTATAAAGTAACTATCTATGGTTTGTACACTTATAGATTATGTACACGTTACACAGAAATAGTTGATATTCAAGTCTTGATTTATTGTGTATCATACACATTTGTATTATGGATTTATTTATATATATCTGTGCAAAAAACTTTCTATTTAATTCTTTTCGGATTCAAAGTGATACATAATGAACAAAACATAGTCATAGTCATATAACTCCATAACGCAGTTATGGAGTGATTCTCACCGGCAAACGATTTCACGTGATAAAATTTTAATTATTCTTTTTTATATTTTTTTCCTATGTTTGTTTAATCTGTGCTCAGCCTAATCGTTGGATGGAAGAAAAATACCTCTAATGAAGTATCTTATGTGCTGTTTTTGTGCATAAACGAATAAGTAAATATTCGCACTGCTGAGCGTCTAATGCAGGGAGCAAGATTTACATGACAGTAGTAACTTTTTTTTTATAACATTATATTTACGAATTAACTAACGGTTTACCTTGTAGCCTAAGTTTACGTTAATTTGTTACGGTCAAATGAACGAAGTGTTATATATACTTATTGTGTGAATGTTGAAGACACTATGATATCTTCTATTAACATTCTTGTATAAATTTTGCAGCAAAATGACAACGAAAAAGAACGTCTCATCTCTTATTTGAACTTCAGCTTTTGAGATTATAGACACTGTTTAAGAGCATTTCTGTCATTTAATTTAATTTTCATGTCATTTGGAACCTATTATCAAAAAATTTCACTTTGCGATAAAAAATCGATAACAACTTTAAAGTTATTATAACCGAAAGAGGCCTGATTTACTCCTTTGTAAGATTTTATTCACTTTGCGAAACAAACCCTGATAAATGCGCATTGCGGCGGCAAAATAACTGAAAAGACTTTCAAGTCCCTAGGTAGCGGAACCGTCATTTAATTAATGTTATTTATTGCCGCCTTCTCTTAAATTCCCTTTTAATATCGCTAAGAACGTCAAACTTTGCGAGCTTCTCTCAATTCATATAATTTGGGACTTAATTTTGGAAATAGGTCAACCATTTTTCCTTTCCTTAATGTTATTAAAATTATTTAAACTATGAACAAATGTTGCTACGAGCCGATTAAACTCGGAGCTCGCCCGATTAATTAGGTTAATAAAACACTTACAACAGTCAGTACAGACAGTCAAGTGCCTTAATGGAAGCTTCTCCTGAGCACGAAGTTTGATCTTATGATGTATATGAACCAATCAAAGTCATTAAATTTGTGTAGACATAATTTTGAAAATTATATCTGTGTGTGTTTATCTCATTTCCTTTAACGGGTCGAACTTTATGATACTTGTTCAAGATATAAAATAATTTTTGAACTCTGAAAAGGGCTTGAGACAGTTTTTTTAGTTATTCTAAATTGAATAAAAACACTTTATGGTGGATAGATTCGGCTAGACGTAAGGTACGCAGGACCGGTAACGGGAACAGCACCAAAAGTGTGAGAAAAAGGTCTTCCTACAACGGTGGAGCTGAAGTCATGTCCACTTCGGAATCCCAAGAATAAGGGAATAAAATTAATAAATATTAATCATATTTATCGTAGTTTAGATAATTTTAATTCATTAATTTAATACAAAAGTACGTCAATGCCATCGTACCTTGGTATGAAATTTAGATATTAAAATAAGTAGTGAAAAGCAATATTTTTTGACGCATCTAATTCTTCAAATGCTAGGTATATTACCTTCGTATTTTTAGTACGTACTTTGCACCATGTAAAAACATTTAAAATACACATATATTTGTGATAGATTTTGTAAAAAGTAGACGAGAAATGTTGATTTCTATTCATATAAATGCTTTATAAATTTTATAATTCAATTTTTATAAAAAAAAATTAATATGTGACTCACATCTCGAAAATACCATCCGCCATGTAAGATTACGTTGTGACGTAACTTTTATAATAAACAAGCTAATGTGCTGTGTGTTATTTCGAACTTTAACAAGTTATCATCATAATTGTTAACTCTTATTGTGTATTTTATTGAAAAGGCATCATGGAGACGGATTTGTAAGAGCAGAAAATACTAATCTACCAGGGATAAATACATTAATGGTGGCAAAACTTTTTCATGCAATCCCTCCCTCTTACTCTAGTTCGGATATCCTCATTTCTGAGTTTATCACGTAGAGAAACCCCGAGCCCTCTTCATACTCATAGCCATAGCGATGAGCGACCTTGAGCTTGCTTATACGGCCAGTGCAGCAACACGTCAAAGATCCATAAAACATCACTGGCAACAAGCACTGGTTTTTACAATCTTGTTTTCAAGTTGGAGAGAAGATATGCCGTAATCTTCCGAACGCTGTCCAGCCGGCCGAGTTGAATGCGTCGATTGACCTCTCGATCGAAGTTGGACTTATCTAATCGGACTATTTGTCACAGGTAAACATACTCGTCAACAACTTCGAGCGTAGTGCTCCATATCCCTGCAACTACGGCATTTGTAGGTGTGACATTGACGTAAACAATTTCATTCCGTCCTCCATGGTGGCACTACTGCGGAGGCGTGAAGCAGAAGTGCGTTGGTCTTGTTCGTCAAGAAATATCAATTTCCCTTCCGAGCCGTGTCAACGTGCCGTTTTCGAGAGTCATTACAAATCATCTCGCGCAAACTCTATGACTTACAGCCTTCCAAAAAAGCCAGTTTCCTAAAGGGATTTATTTAGCACCATAGACCACATACATACCCTTCGGCAAATTGACAATACAGAAGACATAATATTACTAATAAAATAAGTAATTACACATATATAATGAATATATAACTATTGAACATATTCTGCTGGCTTATTTTGGCTGCGATGACACTGACACTCGAGGCCAAATTATGGTGCTTTCGGTCTGCGCATACATAAAGGTTCTGTTAGTCAGTGGTTCTGATATATCTATAGGCGAGTAAAGTATTTGCGATGAGATCAGACTTTGTATGAATTCAGTTTCATTAACAACCATTACTCCTTTGAACAGAAATTGGTATCGGTTTGCATTGGTGCTCAATAAGCAAGAAATAATGTTTATGATGAAAATATATTTACTTATTTAATAGTTATAATAAATGATTATTTCACCAACTTTTTACAAATAAGTGTGAAATCCCTGGCTGTATAGGTGAATCTGTATTTTAGGAACCAGTTTCTTTCCCCGAAATAAATGCACAAACTAAGATGTTGGCAAAAATAAAAATTTTACTTTTTTTAATTCAACTGTGATAATACTTCAGGTGCGTGCGCGTGTGCATGTGTGTGTGCGTGTTTATGTGTGTGTATGCGAGTGTGTCTCATAGATTATATATTTTTTTTAAGTTTAACCTATTTTAAGAGTTTTTATTAGTCTGAAACTGTTAATACTTCCGTGCCTTTATATATATGAGGTAGCCGTCTTTGTTATTACGCATATTTCTTTATTTGAGTGCCTACACAGTAAACGTAATAATCACAAAATATGTTTTCCATCAAATAAAACAGCCCAATTTAACAGCATATTTTGTACGGCCGCTCGAATTTATAACCATTTACCATTACAGATTTCGAGATGAAGAACTTAGATAATTTTAAAATGCTATTGAAGCAATTTCTTGTAAGTAGGGTAGTAATTTTTTATTAATCGGGCGTACTAAAGTGTGAAATAATATCTCAAACATAAATATGAAATTCAATAATTGACTGTTACATAACTCAGAATAACTACATTGCCTTGACTTATACGTAAATAAACATGTTTTGTTTGCGTTTACTAATACCTCATAAAGGCATCCCAGTGCAAACCATCATTCTTATTTCACGTTCGCACGATATCATAACTTAAAGCAGAAACGTTCTTTGGCACGATCATAAATCTCCAATCTCAACTCGGAAATAAAATCTGCAAGTTATAAAATATTTTATACCTGGGGAGGTCCGACCGCGTTCTCGTTTTTTTCTATCTCACTTGCTTCCACATGCGATACATCATTATACGTATGAATTATAGCATAGCAAAGCCATTTTTTTATAACCCCACTGAGATATATGTATGGATTCAAGTTACAGGTTGTAGTTAGATTTCACTAGTGCTAATTGTAATGAATACCGGCGTAAAATAGACGATTAATGCTCCTGTGTTTGGTATGGTAGGTGTAGAGAACTGGAACCTTCTTGAATATAATTATTTATACGGATTTTATCGCATGTAACTTACTTATTTTTAATTCCCGATGTTTTGAATGCTTTACAGCAACCCATGACCATTGGGCAAGCGTCAAGCTAACGTCAGGTTTAAAACATAAGCTAATAACACGCGATAAAATTCGCAAAAATAGTTTTGTTCAATGTGTGTTGCTCGCGTAAATATAAAAAATCAGTACGGATACGTTCTTACTCGTATCGAGGTATTCTGTCTTAGTCTTTAGTGTTCACATCATCTTCATTTATATTCCTTGAAAAGATGTAGGTGTCTATGGATCACAGCATTCAATTACTATCAGGTGGACTGTGGGCTCGTTTGTCACCCTCATTCTTTATAATAAAAACCGATTTACGACCTTATTCACATATGTTAATTTTAATTTAAGAAATGCTTAAAGTTGCTCCACCGCTTTATTTATTTTTTTATTTATTTATGCTTTCATGCACAAAGTAGTACATATAGGAGACATTTTGGAGGCGGTGCAGCAATAATCAAATAGAGAGGTTAAAAAAAATATAATAAACAATACATATACGTATATACATACACACGTATGTATATACATATACATATGTATATATACATACATACACTACATACACAATAGTTACGTATAAATATTATCTATGTCAGAACAAATATGTAATATATACGAAGAAAAGAGCTGTGTTAATTCAAACTTGCAACGATTTAATCATATACTTACGGACTTGATTTTTAAAGACGAATTTGTTGGGAGCTTTTTTAACGTCAAGAAGGATGTCGTTCCGGAGTCTGATGGCCGTGAGGGTGAAAGAGTGAGATAAATGACCAGTACGGTGTAAAGGAGTGAGCAACTTAAGATTGGCCGAGGAACGGAGAGCAAAATTATGAGAACCTCCCAGGTATTGAAACTTAGATTTCGGATACTCGGGAGCACATGGATCATTCAAAATTGTGAAGAGGGTGCAGAGCATTTTAACATATCATATTTGTTTTGTGTTGTTAATTGTGACATGTTAAACACAATGTGTAACAAAATAAATGATTGATTATAAACTGTTCCTTAAAGTAAATAAAGAATGACTTTCAACAAGTATTGTTTATTATTTATATTTAATAAAAAAATCTATTCAATACTACACAGAAATATTACTCAAATTAGAGATCGCCCCGATTACTTTGCAGAAAACTACATTAGTTACTTTATCTAATCCTGAGAATTAAATCAGAGGCATTCACTATCAGGAGCCATGTTGTTCAACTTCAAATTGAAATTATCTCCTCAGAATAATCCCGTATAATTGATGCAGCAGCTGCGAGACAATCAATTACGATTGATATCAGTTTCGGTGGCAAGGTCTCGGCCAACTATAGCTATTATCTAATACCGTTTCGTTGCCGGTTGTTATGTAATTTTTATCTCTCAGACAAAGAGCCTAATCTGCTGCAACTGTCCCTAAATTAAGTGACATATAAAGATTTAATGTTAAGGGACAGATTAACAGGGAAAATTTACTACCACTTACGTAATAATGATTATTTAATTTGAAATGAGCTGGAACAGGCAAGTGGCAAGTACATTCAGGAAGTCAATCAATGCAGAAAGATCAGCACCGTACTTTGTGGCATTACTTGGGGGAGAATTATGTTCAACAGCGGACATGTGAAGAGCTGTACTGATGATGACATTTATTTGGTCTTACTGCAGCTATGTTATCGTTGTAGCACGAATGGGTCGGTTCGGCCGGGGAAGGACTACGCTCTCACGGAATATCAGCGTAAAATAGCAGCTTAATGCTGCTGAGTTTCATATGTTAAGAACCGCATGTTTGTTACTAGAATTAAGGCATCTTATCTTAGTCCTGAGAGGTGACAACGCATGTGCTCTCATAATGGGTATAGTAGAGTATGGGTGTAGCTGTCTACGGGCCACAGCGTTTATTTATCACCGGGTGGACTGTGTGTTTGTTTGTCACTCCTGTTCTAAAAAAAAACTCAGATAGTGTCTATTAACTGCAAAGTACGTATTTACCGTGTAGTGGCGGTGTAATTGGGGTAGTCAATATTCAATGACTACCCCAATCATCCCGTGGGTGTCGTAAGAGGCGACACAGGGTAACAAATCAGGAGATGGGCAGTAGCATTTTCAAAATAAAAAATGGCTGTGGCAAATATCCCCCCATGAGGCAATCTATGGGGGAGGCATATATTCAGCAGTGGATTTTAATAGGCTGTAACGGTAACGGTAACGGTATACATCAGCATACATAATGAGCTTTTATTAATTTTTATTATCAGAGAAAACTAATCGTATTTTTGAGCAGTATGGACTACTAAAGGCAGTTTTATTTTTTTGTTTTTTACTGCCCAATGCATTTTTCAAGTGTAACAGGAAAGTTTTGAAATAGTACGAGATACAGTATATTTCAATGCAAGAAAGCTCTTTACTCGACAAAGGTTACAGTTTTCTTCAATGCTTTTATAGAATAAGGGTGATAAACGAGCAAACAGACCACCTAATGGTAAATGGATGCTGTGGCCCATAGACATCTACATTTATCTTCGAAATGCAGATGCGTTGCCTACCCTGAGGACTGAGATGGAATGCCACGTTTCCAGTAAAAGGGGTCTCCGGTTCTCTACAGTAGCCATACGAAACACAGCAGCATTAAGCTGCTGTTTTACGCCGGTATTCTGTGAAAGCGTGGTTCTACTGCAGTCGAGCCGACCTATTCGTGCTGCAACCTCAATACCACGTTGAAAAAAACAATATCCTACTATTCATCACATTATAATGATTCATAACAGATCACCACTTTGTCTGTATTTTGATAAACTACTGCCCAGTCATGAATTAGCCAATGGGAATGAGAAACTGTATATTAAATATAGTTGAATATTATAATAAAGATATTAATTACTTTGCAACATTCCGCTAATTAAAAATACAATGATGTGTCTTACCTGGATTGAAAAGCACCGTAATTAATATCTTTATTGTAATGGATTTCCGCAAAGTAACGCCTAATTCTGTCAATTATCGAATATTATAATGACAATGCGTAAGTTTTCTGTGCCAATACGGGCGTTATCAAATGTTCGATGTATACGTATATGTGTTTACAATCTTGAAATAAGCATCATTATTATTACAGCCTTTCAAAAGTCAACTGCTGAACATAGGCCTCTCTCATTTAGTCCCTCTTAGCCACAGCTGCCACGTTAGGCAGCCGGGTTAACCACCGCAGTTTATTTTATATTTTAAGTTATCAGAAAAATGCTACGGTCTACCCTTGTTTAATTTAACACCTTGACCTTGAAAATTTCTTTTAAAAGTGTAACTGGGTCAGATGGGCATTAAAGCTAGGATTTTTACCTTCTCCGCTGCATGCGTAGTTGTTCAGCACGAGGTAAGCGTGCGACATGCGGAGCACAAAAAGTTGCTTTTTTTGAAACGTTTTTGCTTATTATCAGGAAATAAGGATCTAAATTAAAAAAATGTAGCCAATGAAAAGTCTAATTTAATTCCATCAATAATTACTAACTAGTCTCGTTTAACTCCATGCATTTTTATATCTGATAAAAAACCGAGAACTTGAACATCAGAGTTTTTTCCTGTAAATTAAAGTACATTTTTTTATCTCGATTAGTGGTATTTTAAAAATTCATTCGATTAAGAATTTCAATGAGTATTTATGAGTACGCATTGTACATTTATCTCCGTGCAATACAATTTCAAGAAGTATCAATTAAATCAAGAATATCAAATATTATATTTTGCTAAATAAATATAAAAGAATGTTTCAATAAAAATTAAACTTCCTATTAAATAAAATATGAAATACCACCAAGAGACAAAAGCACGTCAAAGCTATAAAAATATCATAAATTTAAAATTAACGCCATCTTCGCATGCAAAGTACCAAAAAGCGACTGCTAAAACCGCCACTACCTGGTGTTAAAAACCTTGACCTGCTTGTGATGGGCCGCATTAGAAAAATGCGGCTATTATGCGACAGGAAGCCCGGAAATCAAGGACTCGCGTGCCACAAATTTATCAATACATTCCAGAAATTGGTGGACCAATTTGATTGATCTACTTTTAAAGACATCAATCTGTTCATTCTCGGCAAAGTTCAATTTTCATAGAATTGTAATAATATAAGTTTATCAGGCTTTCCATTAGAGAAATAAGATTAATGTTATGCCTAGAAGTCTAACTTGGTTGGTACCACCTTACCTACTTCTGCATTAGCGGTGTGCACTGCTGTTTTTCGTTCTCCAGGTTTTTGAGAGTCAGTATAAATACAGCCTGTGAAGTATTCCATTTTGGTGCTCTGGGTGAACACGCACTGAAAGCCTACTTTGCTTGATATTGGTTGCGGGTGTCCATGGGATGCAGCAACTACTTACCATCAACCGAACTGTTTTTTCGTTGTATTGTTCTATTTTAAAATTTATAAGTACCAGTGTTACCGTGTCTGGTAGTAATGGCAGAGTAGAAATACCCACTGCCTCATATTATCTAAGGAAATTTGTAGGAGTGATGGCAACTTAAAACATTTTAAAAATATGGCAGCCTGTATTCAGCGGTGGACTTTTGAGAAGTAACTACGACAGTTGTAGTTATTTTTTAATAATAAAATATTAATATATCAATAAAGATAAATATATGAATATTAATATTTATTAATTTTAATATTAGTAATCGTTATTATATGCCTAAAATTATACGCATTTAGTTTTTACCTTTTGATCCGCTTAAAGAGGCTTTTGAGAATAATCCTTGACTATTGACCCTTCAACGAAGGACCTTTAAGAGTTATTGGGACTAAATAATTATAGCAATTTCTCATATTGAGCTCATTTTCAACTGAAATACGTTCTGAGTTAAGATTTTTTTAAATATAGAATAAGGGTGCTAAACGAGCACATAGTCCACCTGAATGTAGGTGGACGCTGTGGTCCATAGACATCTACATTTAACCTCGTTAAGAATCAAAATGCAGATGCGTTGTCACCCCTGACGACTAAAATGGAATGCCTCGATTCCATGAAATCGGTGGTCCGGTTCTAAGCACTCACCATACGAAACGCAGCAGCATTAAGCTGATATTCTGTGAGAGCGTGGTCCTTCCCCGGTCGAGCCGAACCGTTCATGTTACAACCATAATATAACAGCAGCGTGGCTCTACCACGTGTAAAAGTTTCATCAGCAATATGTACCCTTAATGTTTATAATATGTTATGTCGATGTTTTTACAAGTACCTAAAATACAAAATAAAGTGCGGTTTGCAAGATGTTGCGACCAGCATTTCCACATTACTACGTTTGGACACGTAGAAATAATGAACGCGGAACGAGTAACAAAATAAGTTTCGTCATTTTATCGGCCAAACAGACGATATATTGGAGATAGACCAAATTACGAGTACTCTGCTTCTAATATCCGACGAGCATGTATTCATAGATGTGATCTGCAATAAACATCATCATAAAATTCTCAAGTTTTTTCTAAAATTCTAAAGTTTAATAACCGTAAGTACGCGAGCAAACCGGGTTCGATCCCCGCCGGCGCCAATGAAATTGTTAATTGCAATTTTAAGTGCTGATTTACCACGTGCTCGGC
>DWHP01008892.1:0-10399 GCA_018247895.1 Parnassius honrathi | reverse complement strand
CAAATATATAGAGATATATTAATAATAAGAACATTTTAAAAATACGAATATACAAAAATACATGCGCGTGCGACGGGATTCTAACCGCCACGCACCACGGCAATTCGCAACTGTACAGCGGCGTGCTGGGCCGAACGAACATTATACTAAACTTGCGAAATTAAGCATTTATATGTAATGGACGTCGTGCATCTGCAAGATTCGTGCGATGCTCCCCGCAGTGAGCAAGACTACTCGTCCCGCACTCATCTGCTTCGTCCCCTCTAATACACATAAGTCGTCTATTCACCGCGACATAAATACTTTATTTCTCCCCAATGTAGTAGCCATTCCTAGTGATCAGCCCGCCCGCTACGGCTCACATCCGACGAGGAAGGAGGAAAAACCGTGAGTATTTAATCTCATCCCTTAAAGCTATGCTTATGTTGTCTTTTTAGAACAATTTGTTTTATATGAATTTAATATGTCTTAAAATTTGCATGAGAAACCAGATGCAATCATTATTTTTCGCCCACATCTCTTATGTTATAAAACTTACTTTAAAACTTAAGTACATAGTTGATACACATAGATAAATATAATAAAACTAACGCAATTATACGTATCATTCGTTGTTTTCTAAACTTTGTAAAAATATACTATACGATACTCTACAAAAATATTGGGTGTTAAAATTAAACAATAAGACATAAAATATTTTTACTAGAATAAGGGTAACAGACGTGCACACAGTTCACCTGATGGTAAGTGGATGCCATTGCCCATAGACATTTACGTAATATGTATTATAAAATCGATTAAAAATCAAAAAGCCGATGTATTGGCACCTCTCGTGACTAAGATGAAATGTCTCGTTACCAGTAAAAAGGGCAGCAGCATTAATCGCCGACCCACTTTTACATTAACTAATTGATAACATTTAAAATATAACGAATTCATTAGTCTATTAAATAAATCTGTGTTTCTTCGTGTCATATTTTTGTTCCTTTATATCTGTTGAAGTGAAACACCTTCAGAGCTCTGCAAATATTACCATACATTATTATTAATGGCATAAACTGATTTTGTAATGAAAACGAAATATCATCTAGCAGCGTAATTTCATTGTTGTCTTTATCTGTTTAAATATTGTGTGCTTAGTATTTATCGATCACTATCAATAAATTTTAAACAATGTAACTAATAACAGACAGTAAATTTGTTTCAGTAGTAAATCAGACGACTAACTCCTTTGAAAAAGTTTTGGTGTGAAGTGGCATTCGATCGTAATTAAAAATGTCGATAATGTATCAGATTGGATGCAGCGTTATTGGTAAGCTAAGTATGATCATCAATAATTACCAATGGTACATAATCATCTTCATCATTTATAATAGTCTCTGCCATTTGTGCTGTACTTATAATATAAAGGATGTAGAACGTTTTTCCTTGGGCAATATATTATGCTTCCTCTTATCAGGAGGAATTGTATAAGGTAACCACACTGCAGCAATATTAATGGAAGGAGCACGGATGGCTCGGCTTGACCAGGGAAGTACCACGCTCCCACAGAACAACAGCGTAAAATAGCTACTTAATACTTGCTGTGTTTCGTATGGTGAGTGTAGAGAATTGGAGACCCGTTTTACTGAAAGCGAGGCATTCCATTTTAGTCCTCAGGTGTGATAACACATCTGCATTTTGATTATTAATAGAGGAGCAATGTAGCTGTCTGTGGGCCACAGCATCAACTTACCACCGGGCGGAATGTGTGCTATTTTGTCACCCTTACTCTATAGTAAATTTATTTAAATGTGGTGCTTTGCAAGTGGATTCACGACCGCAATAACGTATTTTTGTGCACCTTTGCTTTCGCATTCTATCTGGGTATTTTTTAAATAAATGATTAAGTATACTGCCATTAATCGGAAGCCAAAAAATACTTAGTAGTAGTGGGGGATAAGTACGCATTAGGGGGACGTATACAGGCTTTAAGGCCTATATACGTCCCACTACTGGGCACAGGCCTCCTCTCATTTCTGAGAGGATTTTAGGGCAATTACACAATGTATGTTGGCGAACTTCATACATTTTAACTTCCCGCTTAGAAAATTGTCAATTTTCGAAAATAGAGAAGTTATTGGTTTCACCCCGATTTTCGAAATTCGAGTTTTCGTCAGATCTCGACCTTTGGCAAACCCAGGAAACTATTCTGACTAATTTCGCGTGGCAGTCCGTACGAATGTGTGTACATATGTGTGTGCGTGTGTTCGTGTGTAAGTGTGTGTGTGAGTGTGTGTGTATAACCTTTCATAACTTTTGAACGTCTTGATCGATTGAGATGAGGCTTACAGCGTTCTAAAGATCTCAATGGGGAATAGATTTGGTGATACTATGAACTGATTCGGACGAGTAGATTTTGAGAAATCATAAAAATAAAAATTTTGAAAAACCGTTTTTGTTTTGGAATAACTTTTAAACGGCTTTATTGATCGATTTCAAAAACTAATCAGCTCTTAACCTCAAAAATGACGTCGAATGCCGTTTGGAAAACAAAAATCTGTTCATTCGTTCGTGAGATATCGAAGGAGATATAATTTAAAAAAAACGTTTTATTTAACATAACTTCCAGATTTCTCAACCGAGCAAGTTTGTGCTTCTTACATTACTTGTAGAACGTCATTATTTGGTGAAATTTGGAGCGCTTTGCATTTGAAATTAGCGGGAAGTTCCAGGGATGGCCTGCAGGGTCAACCACTTTTTTTCTAATTTCTCTGACATGCAAGTTTCCTCACGATGTTTTCCTTCACCGCTGAGCACGTGACACATCAGCACTTGAATTTCATTGGTGCTGGTGAGGGTTGAACCAAGTTTGGTGGCGTAATATGAAATATACTCCGAGCGCTTAGAACCTGAACTACCATGGCTATTAAATAATAATTGTTATTGAAATATATAAAAAGATATAGATTTACGGAATCAATTCTTGTGATTTTTATACATTTATTAAAAGCTCGTTTGTTTCGAAGAGCATTGATATTTTTATCCAGTTTGAAATAATCAACTTTTATTTTCAGTTTGCTATACATCTTTCGCTTTTGGCCTGATGTACGTCTGGCCGTCAACGACAGTGAAGATTTTTTCATCATCGAACACAACCCTGCACCGGCCTATGCATGAGACGGAAATAGCGCTGTTTGGAAGTCTCTCATCCGTCGGTGCGCTCGTTAGCACGCTTTTAACGGCATTACTTCTCGATAACCTCGGTAGAAAGTACAGTTGCGTGCTTTGTTCCCTGGCACAAGTGGTAAGTAATTTTTCTTGAGTAGCCGTTGTCGTGTAGTCAACGCACAAGACTTCAGCATCTTGGGTTAATTTGTACGTAGGGTGACGTAACGCCGACCATAGAAAACTGGAATAGGAGTTTTAACGGGATATTTACCGTTCTGCATCTTCCTTTAAATGATGTTTTAAAGTGAATTTCCATACGTAGATGTAGTCTTATGTTGTGTGCTACTTAGGTTAATATTTATTTATAGAAGAGGAGGCAAACAGGCATGCGGCTCACTTGATGGGAAGTGTCCACTGCCCCCACGAAGAACTGCAAAATAAGTTGAATAGCAGGTGCTTTTCGTGCATTTTAAAAAGGAGTAAGCTAAGTAAGCTGATAAAACCGCTTTCCGCCAAACCTGATTGAATGCTTTCGCTACGTCCAAACTGACGGTCAAGGGGGATACCCTTATTGGACTCTATCACCTCCCATCTATGAATCTAGAAAACTCGACATTTGAAATCCACGCAGGTAAAGAAACCTGTTAAGTCAGACCATATTATTCTAATAAAGTCATAAAGCGATTTCCTCGCATAGTCGATTAAGTGTGATAGGCGTTAAAATCGCCAAGGAACACTATTTCTGCGGGTGGAATCTGTTGTAACACGGAGTCTTCAGCTATTTTCACGTAGTCAAGGAATTTCTGTAACGGCATTACTACTGTGGGACCTATGGAGGCTCTCGCAGACGCGGAGTAGGTGTACTCGCTATCAACGCACAGCCAAAACATGAACAGTTTCAAAAATGTCGAAAACAGCATTTCCTCTCTAACATATACACAAACTTCAGCCCGTGGCAAAATTGAGTGTTCCAATTTGTACACCGGGTAGGAAAAATACGAAATATCAGTCAAAGAGGACACCTGCGACTCGATTAGAAAGAGAGTATATAATATAATTAGATGATAGCGGACGACGTTAAGGTTTGAATGAAATCCCTTGATGTTGTAGAAATTTATTTTAATTGGGGTTACTGTTGTCTTATTGTTCTGCATGTCACGAGCATTGCTAATGTTGAGTGGAATTTCACCTCCCCCCATCCTACAGAATATGCGAGGCGTCCTGAATCCCCATACACATACTCAGGAGAATAGGGCGGCTTGGATATATTCTCATTGAGGGATTCTCCATTACTAGAAGTGCTTCTACGCTCCTGGTGTAGTCTTTTATTTAATTTCACTACCATGGCATGTGGGGGGATTGGGGCTCCGGCCACCACAAATCTTCTACTTTACGCTGGTATTCCGTGAGGTCCCGGTACTTCCCCGGTCCGAGCCGGCCTATTTGTGTGACATCAAAAGCTGTCACGTAGTTTTAACACTGTTTTAACTTTTAGTTGAAATAGTGAATAAAAGCTCAGCTGGATTTATATGTCAAGTTATGTTGCCTGCGTCGGCGCCTTAAAATACTCTAGTCCTCAAATGTTTGCAGCCTTAAACTTACTTACGATAAAATCTTTAAAAAGACTACGTAGTGTCACACTGCATCACTTACATTCTGGAAATATTTACAAATATACTTTTGAAATTGCGATATTTTATTACATCATTCGTCGCATTCATATTGGTCATGGTTTACCGCTACTACTCTGAGGTTTAATATAGGTGTAGTATCAAGAACAGCCCTAACATGAAATAAGCAAGCACATCCACGTCAAGAGGTAATAAATTTTAAAAAAGGCTGTGGGGCTACGTACCGAATGAAGCCGTCATACAAAGCGTTCAATCATCATACAGAAACAGTTTTTGTTTTATAAAATATTAGGTATTGGCAATAGACAGATATTGTATATTTTCCCCATGAACAGATCTTCATCATGAATAAACCAGTTAGTCTGTGGAGCCGAGAAACTGGTTTCATTACTACTCAAAGTTAATATATTTACTTCTTTAAATAGTTTTTGAGAGACCGACTCGATTTAAAGTTGTTGCTCTTATGGCCCAATACTGCTTAGTAAAAATAGATTCGAAATAAGATTTTCTCTATAGCAAAATCCCATAAGACATTTTGCTATGGAAATAATTAAAATAAACTAATATAGCTGTTTCGACAATAGTGAGTCTAGTAAGACATAAGACAACCAAAATAGTTCATTAAAATTGCAAAATTAGATTGACCATACAAAAATAACATTTTATAATTTATAACTGACGTATAGCATCGACGCCTTAGGATGTCTGCAATATGTCAACATTCACACTTTAACCAACTCATTAAATTATATGAAACTGTTTAAGGAGAAAGTTTTAGAAAACAATGTTCTTTTAAATTCCCATATTACCATTTTATATAATGCACCATGCGAATAATTTGTGCAATTTTACATGAAAGTGATAAAAATTTTTCGTCATATGATATTATAATTATTCACATTTGTCTTAAATTTTGAATGATTAATTTAGGAATGGGTATCTATAAAAAAATGTTATTTAAACGATGAGCTAAACTTGGAATACTTGACGTGCTGAAGCTCGGCGGCCAAATGGGTTCTATCAGAAAGATCTATAAAAACACGCGTAAAATAACATACAGTCAAGAACAAACATGCAGTCCGTGAACTTGATCAATATCGTCCCCACCGAGTTATTCAACAAAACCTCGCAAAAGATTAAAAACAAAATATCCTTATTTCAACAGAGAGGATGGAGGGGCCTTCTATCTGCTTGAAATCCTATAATTAATAAATCAAATTCACACCCGAGCATACTGTAGTACTTCAAGGTACTATAAGCTCGATCGAATCAGAAATTAATATTCAAAAACTGAAGGTTGCCGAGCTAACTATCACATCGTGACTGCAAATACCTTGATATGACGTTATTCAACATTTTAAATTAGTTAGAAGTAACCTTTTAAAGAGTAAAAACATTACATCTCCTTATATTCCTTCCGTCAGCGTTAGCACGTGATATATATCTGGAGACGTCTAGAATGAGGGACCAATTTTAACTGTAACTATCTTAAGATTACGCCAATATTAAGCCCTATTTCTTTTTTACAAAATCCTTTAAGACTTTTTTGACACCTGAGTTGGAAATAACTACGAAATAAATAATTTAATTCAGAGCCGTGGTGGCTCACAGGCTAAACGTTCACTGTAAAGTTCACACTATGCGAGCGATCCGGGTTCGATCCCCGCAGCGCCAATGAATTTTTTAGTTTCAATTTTAAGTGCTGATTTATCACATACACGGCGGTGAATGAAAATATCGTATGCAAACCTGCAAAAACAAAAAATAAATTTTTAAGACATGTGAAGTTTGCGAACACGCATAGGGGTAGTGCAGCGGACATTTCCTTGCCCCAAAACCCTCTTAAAATGAAAGGAAGCGTGTATCCAATAGAAGGACGTATATATAGGCTGTAACTTGAACTAACTTTTAAATAAATTAATTTATAAATTTTCACTAGTGTATAAAAAAATTGTGGTTTGAGGGACCACGGTTTGGATATTTGTTTCTTTTATCTTTAACACTATATATCTTGATACTTAAGTTTTTAAATTGTTACGTAAATATCTGTCATTACATTAACTTTATGTTGAAGATATTTTCTGTGATATGGCTGATAGACTCTGAGACCGAGGGACCACAACATTTTATATATTATTCTACTAGTTCCAGGATTCGTTCTTCAATGTCCATGTTTGCAATTGGCGATGATGTAAAGCATACAAAACGTCGGGAGTTAAAAAGTTAATATTAAACGCGATAAAATGCGTAAGATTAATTTCATTTAATGTATTGAACATATACAGGAGGGAAAGTTTTTTTTAACCTAACATAAGGCAGTGCTCCAACCAAATTATCATAAAAATAATTCGAAGAAAAATCCGAAAAATATGTATTAATCCGAGTAATAATAATGGATATATAAGTATAAAATAAGAACTACAAAGATTTTAAACGATGTCCGTTACCTGCATAAAGATTTTCTGAACCAATAAATTTCACAACTTCTCTCAAAGAGTAGTCACAGAAAAAACGTAATCATGAAAATCAATTACAATTAGCATTTCTCCTGTATGCGCTTAATGTACTTCGCTTTCACGACATAAAAGAAATGCCGTGGGGCGGGGGGGCAACACTTTAAAGTGTAATAATTTACAATTTGATTTGTAGGTGTCGTGGGCGACCGTTGTCGTCAGTAACCGGGTGGAGGCAATTTTTGTGGCAACATTTATTTCTGGAATTGGCGGAAATTGCCTTCTCATCGTGCCTACTTTCGTCAGCGAATTCTGCCAGGACTCGATACGGGGCATGACGACTTCAGGGTCTATGGTTGCTCTCAACCTTGGAATGCTAATTAGTTATCTTTTAGGCGGATGTCTGAAGTACAATACCATGATGTACACATGCTTTTTGTTGTCAATTGCGAGTGTGGTGATGCTTCTTCTTTTGAAGGAGTCACCATTGTTCCTCATGAAAAGGGGAATGGAGAAGGTAATAATATGTTTATTTTAGGTAATAACGTCCATCAGTATACACTTAGAGAAATATTTGGTATCAAACACGGTTTTTTACGTGTTTGAGCCATGTTGTATCTTAATTATGGTTGTAGAATGAATGGGTCGGCTCGACCGGGGAAGAATCACGCCCATACATAATATCAGCATAAAATAGCAGTTCAGTGCTGCTGTGTTTCGTATGATGAGTGTAGAGAACCGGATACCCTTTTTACTGAAAATGAGGCGTTCCATCTTAGTCCTCGAGGGTGGCAACGTATCTGCATTTGGTTCTTAATCAAGGATATGGGACACAGAGTTTACTTACCATCAGGTGGACTGTGTACTCGTTTGTCACCCTAATTCTGTATTAAAAAAGAAGAAAAACAATGAAGAATTCTAAATTTACCATCAACGTACGAGTATATATACCAATAACAAGCCTAAATATTTTTCAAAAGTTATTTACGTTATATTAACTCACGCATTGCTAAACACCCGATCCATACAAAGAAATTTATAAAGAAGTTACTATTATACCATTTCGTAGACCTGGGAGTTTTTTTCTCCAGTTCTTATGCAAAATAAAAGATTATTTTACTCCTTAAAAGATTATTTTAGCTTCAAATTTATATTCTAAATTAATTAATGTATAAACATAATACATAATACATTTATACATAAATACTCACAACGTTCACCTAGAGAGGTAGGCAAAGACTATAGACTTCCATTTGACACGATCCTGACACACCTCTCTCGCCTCCTTCCCGACACCGAAGCATTCTTTTCTTAATCCTGGTCACAACATTGTCTTTCAAACTACACTCTTCTCTTATCACACAATTTCTCACCCTGTCATTCAAATTCAGTCCTAACGTACTCCTTAACGGCCGCATTTCTACCATGTTTATTCTACTCTCGTGCTTCTTCTGCCATACCCAACTTTCACTACCATGCGTTAAAGTAGGGACCAACTCAGAATTATGAATTTACCATACGTGTCTTATTTGATACATTATGACTCTTCATAATAGAGTACAGGGCCCCATTTACTCTATTTCCGGCGTTCACTCGTCGTTTTATGTCCTTATCATATCTCCCATCCCTACTAAATACGATTGCCAAATATACAAACTTATCTATTTGCTCGATTAACTGCCCTTCTATTCTTATTTCACATATCGTTTTACTTCCTTCTTTTTCAAAACCATAACTTTCGTCTTACTTGCGTTCAATTTCATACGCCTTTCTTTTAATGATATGTTCATTAATGTAACCATCATTTGCAACTTGGCCGCCGATGACGCAAAAATAACTTGATCATTTGACGCTTAACTCAACCATTCTTAATCCGCATACTTCAACGTTCAAATTTCTCAACCATTCTTAATCCGCATACTTCAACGTTCAAATTTTCCGAACAACTGTCCATAAATAGGTTGAACAGCCACGGAGAAGCCACACAGCCCTGTCTGACACCTTTATGGATTACAAACCAGTCCGAGTAGATCCCGTTGATCCTAAGACAAACACTAGAGTCCCTATAAAGAGACTTTAAAGCCTATATCAACTCAGCGCTTAACCTAAATTAAAAATGGTGTGTACAGGTTAAGAAAATTCTGCCAAGAAAAACCTTGTGTCTTGTCTTGTCTTGTCTGTCAAGAAAAACCTGTACACCCCATTTTACCACCTTTCTGAATCCCGCTTGCACATTCCAAATTTGTCCCATCAGTTTCTTTCACGACCCTTTCAATTAGTACCTTAGCATACAGTTTTCCCACAATACTAAGAAGGCTGATACCACGGTAGTTTTTACAGTCCTACTGCGACCTTTTTCCTTTATATATTGGGACTATGACAGCTTTGCACCAGTCTACCGGTACCCGATTCAGCTCCCAGCATAAATTAAACAAGGTGTGCAGCAGGCCTGCCACCACTTCCTCTCCAGCCCTTAGCACACTTTCAATCGTATCCATAGCATTTTGAGTGAAAATCTATCGTATCCGACTGCCTTACCTGCTTTCATGCTTTTCATTACTTTCAATATTTCATCCATACTTATCTCGCTACCTCTTTCCTTTCTTTCGGAGTTTCTATTTCATTTAGTTCATACTTCGTCGCCTCACTCATGAACACGCTTTCAAAATGTTCATAGAATTTCTTTAATTTCAAAACTTCATCATTCAGAATATAGCCATTCTCTTCTCTTGTAGCATTTCATTATAGGCTGTTTTGAATATCCCCTGGCAGTTCTTACGAGTTTCCAGAACCTTTTAATATTTACCTGGAAGTTATTCGATATTCCTCCATCATTCTTATCCGTTCTTTTTTGCTTTTTCCTTTTAACTACTTCTTTTACTCTTTTATTTATATGTGTAAAGACTTTTTTTTCTTTCATTATCATCATTTGTACCGCCAGAATTACCAGCCTTTGTTCCTAGTAAATCTAGCCATGTTCTCTTTTTTGCTTCAACTTCCATACGTACTTTATCATCCCGCCATAATGTATTATTTTTCCTTTCATTCTTTATCTCTCTACAACCACGTACTTTGTTAGCTGCATCCAGTCGTTGTAGACGGTGCAAGCTCTGATTACAAGCCTATTAATGCTGGTGTTCCACAAGGTTGCGTGCTATCGCCAAC
>DWHP01008891.1:0-10399 GCA_018247895.1 Parnassius honrathi | reverse complement strand
AAATATGAGGAAATCATTTCAAATTATTAAAAATTATTCAATTTGTTTTATTACATTTTATTTTTATTTTTTATAATAATAATTTTATTTATAATTTATTTTATTATAGAGGATATGTATGGAGCAGAACCGCGCCGCCCCTGTGTGCGAAGCGCGCGGCGCACACAGGCGCCAAGACAATAGAGGCGCCGCCATCGAAATTAATTTTGTTACAATTACACAACAACATATTCTTTGTAGTGGATATGTATTGTAAGTAGGTATAATAGGCGCAACATATGCCTTGTAAATAACAAAACATAATTATAATGTCAACCATATTTTGTACGAGATCGGTGTCTCCGGAAGCACACATACAAGCAATTACGTCATATTATCAGTTAATCACTACTACAAACCTGATTCGCTGTGTTGACAGACGGATTTTTATACATATTTATTTGTAAATAGCGTGCAATTTGGCATTTTCTAAATAATTCACATGGGAAATTTGGAAACGATTGTAACGTCAAAACACATCCCGTGTTGACATTTATACGTGTGAATTAACGTGTTAGTGGTATTTTAGTGGCTACACGGGCTCCGCCCACTTCCCCGTTCTATTATGTATGTATTATAGTATTCTATGGCGCTTATTGTACAAGTCTTCTAAGATAATATTCACGTGTGTGGTTTAATTTTACGCTCTGGGTTTTAGTTAACATTAGTTACGAGCTCAGCATTAAAATCAAAAGAACCGCCGTGAGTTTGTTTGAATGGATTATGAACGTAACCCGATGCGATGCGTGCGCCGCAAGCGGGGTGGGGTCACGGGAATTCACAGACTTTAAGGAACGAGAATGCCAAAACAATTGAACAATCAGTCATTTATAATAAGATTAAGTTCTAGCTCTAAAAACAATATATAGTTTGTGAGTTAGTAATTGTTTTAACGTGTTTTCATGGTGAGTGATACTAGTATACTACTCAAGATAAAAAAAGAAATTATCTAGTTACCAGAATTTAATAAGGAAAAGAAAACAAGAAGAACGTGATAAAAATGTTGCCGAAGTTACGTCCGTGCCTCTGCCTGATACACCATTGTCACCGCCAAGACAATTATCGTCACTAATATCAACTTTTTCCAAAGAAGACGCTGGACTCAGTTTTTAATGCTAGTTTCATCCGGTATTTAATAGAAAATCCGATTAAACAAATTAAACAGTATAATTTTCCGCGTGACTCTTCGGGGCGAAAATTTTCCGAGTATTATTATGAAAGGTATTTAGGAAACGGTGAAAAGTATCACAGAGAGTGGCTACTGTATTCAGTGTCCAAAAATGCCGTTTATTGTTTCTGTTGCAAGCTATTTGAATCAAAACATAACAATAAATGCTGCGAGGGAATTAATGATTGGCAACAACTAGCTTTGTATTACAGCAGAAATGAGAAAAGTTCTGCTCATTTCAATAATTATAAAAATGGAAAGATTTATGTCACGCTCTTAAAAATCAAAACACTATTGATAGTATGCAACAAAAACTTTTAAAGGTTGAAAAACAGCGCTGGTACGATGTAATCAAAAGAATAATATATGTGGTACAATTTCTACATAGTAAGTACACAAAATATGGCTTTTCGTGGCCAAAGCCAAAAATTATACGACCGTAACAATGGTAATTTTTTAAAGTATATTGAACTGTTAGGAAAATTTGATCACATAAAATAGAAAGTTGGAAATAAGGGAGCATTTCCTAGCTTTTTGTCCAATTATCGATACAACTGGCGCTGGATTAACATCATTTATAGTAGAAAAACTAGCCGAAATTAATCTTGACATAAACAACTTAAGTGGACAGGGCTACGATAATGGATGAAATATGCGCGGTAAGAATAATGGTCTTCAAAAAAAGATTTCTGGATCTAAATCCTCGCATTTTCTATGTACTGTGCACTAGCCATAGTTTAAATTTAATAGTAAACGGCGCTGCCGATCTTAATCACCATACCACTGGACTTTTTTGGATTTGGTCAAGAATTATATAAATATTTTTGGCCTCTAACAAAAGATGGGATATATTAAAAAATATGTCACAATTTATGACATATTTTTTAATATATGCCATCTTTATAAATTTGTGACTCGTAAATTTGACCGTAAAACTATTGTCTGAAACAAGATGGTCAAGCAGAATAGATGTAAAAAACTGTCAAACCGCTGTTTACAAGTTTACCAGAAATTTATGATGACTTATATGAAATATGAATATGATCAGAAGGCAAAATATGACGCTAAATGTCTAGCAGAAGATATATGTTCCTTTTCATTCATTTGTTGTAGTGTTTTTTCATTAGTTTGTTGTGTGTAGAAGTTTATGATAAAAATTAGAACCGACTCAAATTTTGAGGAAATTGTAAATGATACCATGAAAATTGCCGAAAAATTAGATGTCGGGGCTGTTTTGAAACTTCCAGATCCAGACCCCTAAGACGTCGTGAGACTCCAAAAAGTTTTGATTATGAACACGAATACCATACTATAAATGATCCGAAGACCGCTTTTAAAATGATAGTATTGTTTTATATATTGGATCAAGCTTTATCCCCCGTAGACGAAAGATTTAATTTATTAAATAATCAGAATGACGTGTTTAATTTTTTATTCAAACTAAGTGATGACCAAGATCAAATTCGATTTAGAAGTAGCAATTTGACAGCTGTTTGCCCTAACATCACCATAGCATTATGAATTATGCTAACTGTGCCAGTTACCGTAGCAAGCGCGGAAAGGTCCTTTTCTAAATAAAAATTTATAAAAAATTACCTGCGCTCAACAATGAGCCAGGAAAGATTAACAAATTTAGCAACAATATCCATAGAGGAGGCCATATTAGACATACACGAGATTATTAAGGATTTCGCAAACAGAAAAGCGAGAAGAGTGTAAATAATATAATTTAAGTATGTTTATATTCTTACATATTTTAGACTCTTGTTGTTTTTTAACATAGCATACTTAATAGTTAAATCAGTATTATTAGAAAAGCCAGCTATTTTGTTATTAAAATCTAACTACACCATTAGATATAAGATCGTAAATAAAGTATGGAAAAATTAAATTCGTGTTTTTATTTCGCAGTAATTGGCAAGCGGAAGCGAACTGGTTTTACAATTATATGAAACTGGAGAACATTTATTTCGATCAAAATTAACAAATAATAAAAAAACATAAATTGAAACACGAATATTCGTGAAAAAAAGAGGCGCTTCATAGGTTTCGCGCACAGGCGCTGTAGAGGTCGGCGCGGCGAAATTTTTAGTCTAATTCTCGATCTGCATTTTTTGATCTCTGCTCCATTTCTAATACCGTTTCACTCTCTCAAATACTATTATTTTTTCTATTTTGTCTCAAATACTAGGCTAATCTAATTTATCGTTAAATGCAAGGCGGTACAAAAAAACCTTAGTTTCGTTAAATGCAAGGTGGTACAAAAAAACCTTGTTACTTTAATAATACTATTCGTTGCCGGTTTGAAATATTTTTTTTTCTTCTTCTCGAAGACAAAGGCAATTTAAATTAAAAGATGAAGTGTTTATTTACATATGTTTTATTAAAATCAAACAATCACTTTGTTTTCAAAACACCATTTCTTAATACATAAAACATTTTTTAAAGGTGATGTGGGCGCCAAAAGCAGATTTTTCACGCTTTAAAAGTGAAATTTTTTGTCATTAAAAACTACGAAGTTACATTTTTTTCAAATTCATTGTGAAAGTTAAAGACTTTTCTTAGTGAATTATGGTGGCCAAAATACGATTGACACATTTTGGCTCATGGAAAAAGCTCGCAAAGTTTCCTCAAAATCTACAATTTTAGGTACGTCCACTAATTTAAAAAGCAGTTTCATTCGAACGTAATGAAATCAATTCCAATTTAAATTCAGGCTATGTGTTCACCAATAAATACGTGAGTGAATTATGGGTTTATTATTAATAAAGGAGTAAATATTGTGTGATTAAATAGAGCGTGGGCCGACCGAACAGTCCCGCCAGTCGTCCGCAGTGGTCCCATAGATAGAGGTCCGCACCCGTGTAAAATTTTATTACGTTCGCTGTCGTTGTATAGACGTAACCATATATAAAAAAATATTGATAAATGGATTCTATTTGACTATGGCAAGCACTCAACAAGTCGGCACCTAAATAATGCCCTAAACGAGAAAACTTACCCTAAGAAGAGCGAAGGTGTGATTCATCACAGCTTCTCACTATATAAACATTACTATATATGTACTACGCACTAGATATGGCATTCCGAACACTGACTATGTTCAACTGAACTGTACTGCAATCCGTACAACTGTTATTGTGACTTCGATATGCATGCAGTGCGGAGCGGCGCTGATAATAATTTTATATTAAAGTAGCATATGTGCAAAATAAGCAAAAATTAAAAAAATAAAATATACAGAGTAGTGCACATTTTTTGTTTGGAATAGCTTCTCTAGTACGTAGTGCATATATACGTACATATATATGTATATATATAAAACTTCATGTTACTGCTGATGTGTACTGTGAAATACTGGACATAATGATAGAGAAGCTCGCACGTCACCAGCTTTGTACAATCGCTCGTCCCCTGCAAAACAACGCGCGACCTCATACTGCATAACAGACGGTCCTCAAATTACAAAAGCTGGAATTGGGAGCTCCCCGTCATCCGCCGTACTCACCAGACCTTGCGCCTACAGACTTCTACTTTTTCTAAAATTTGGTAAACTTTTTTGTCGGAAAAAAAATTCAATACACTGGAAGCAGTACAAAGTGCCTTTGAGGAATTCGTTGCCTCCCGTCCATCTGATTTCTTCAAGAAACATAGAACGTGTAACAATAAACTGCTACTGCATTGGCAAAGATGCAGCGGTTGCGTGGGTGTTACTTTGATTATTAAAAATTAAAAGATAGAAAAAATACTTTAACCTACCTAATATTTTTATAGGATGGGGGCAAACAAGCACGCTGCTCGCCTGATGGAAACTGACTACCGCCGCCCATGAACAACTGTAACACCAGGGGAATCGCAGATGCGTTGCCGGCCATTTAGAAAAGAATAGGCTCTTTTCTTTAAGGTCCCTAAGTCGTATCGGTCAGGAACAATCTCTGGTGGTAGTCGATTCCACAAGTAAGTTGAACGAGGAATAAAACTTCTTCAAAATCGTACAGTGGTGGACCGCCAATCATCCGGATGGTATGGATGGTATAGCGAGTTATATTCGCGATGTGCGATAGTGAAATTGAGCGGCTGGAATCAGTCCAAACAAGTGATCTTGAAACTGCAAGTCACTTGATATGTCGATGCTCAGGATTACTGGCTGAGGTAACCTTGAAACTGAGACGATACGACAAAGGAGCTGTTTATATATTTATTTCAATAAAGTTTCAGTTTCATTGTTCTCTATCATCTTTAACCTTTTGAGCGCCAAAGTCACCTATACTTGACCAGCACCTGCGGGCCCTGAGCGCCACGAAGTCTATAGTTGACAAAAAACCCGGCTCACAAAAATATGAAATATAGGTACAGAAAAGTTATTACTGGTATTTTAATTTTACATTCCTCTATATAGAATATCCCAGCAATGTGTAAGTTCAAAAAACAAGTCTCTTGTAGCCACAAGTACTCAGAAACATTGAACTAAAAAAATATGGTTTTTTATCTAAGCAAATACTATGTCCAGCACGCCAAAGTCGTCTATGGTTGACCGCTAGTGTTGTAACGCGTTAAACATAGATTTATTGAAAACTATTCAAAATTAAACGCAAACGTTAAACGTACGTTTAAATTGTTATTGATATTTGAATAAAAAAAAGGTAAGAAACATAAAATTATCATCGGCTACATGAATAAAAGAAAATTTCATCAAATCATTTTCGCATAATAAATCTAATATCTCAACTCCGTCGCATCCTTAGCGCGTCATCGATTATCACTTCATTGGGCGCCGTGGTCAAGGATAGACGACACCCTGATGACATCTTAAACGAATAGCGGGAAAAGTAGTGCGGTGCAACATCAACATTCTGTTTTCGTGGTTAAAATAATTCTCTCCATGATTATATACTTTTATATTGCGATTAGTATTTTACGTGGTAGAGCCACGCTGCAGTTATATTAATAGTTTAGTTATAGCACGAATGGGTCGATTTGACCGTGGAAGGACCACGCTCTCACAGAATACCAGCGTCAAATACTAGCTTAATGCTGCTGTGTTTCGTGTGTTGAGTGTAGAGAACCTGAGACCCTTTTTACTGGAAACGAGGCATTCCATCTTAGTCCTCACGGGTGACAACGCATCTGCATTTTGAATCGTAATCGGGGATAGATGTAGATGTCTATACGCCACAGCAACCACATACCATACCAGGTAGACTGTTTGCTCGTTTGTAACCCTATCAAATAAAAAAAAAAACTTATAGATACACAGGCTACTTTTAACCGATTACGGAATTTAAAAAAAAAGGTAAGGTATTTTATTTTCATTACGTGTTAATTTTTTATATTACATACGATTACATGTTATTTAATTGGAGGGGTGATTTTTTTAAATAAATACCATATAAATAAAGTTTCATCAATTAGTTTTATTATGCAAATAATTTCGTTTATAAATTGAAAATAGATGAAGATGGCTACGAGCCACAGCATCCACTTACCATCAGGTGGACTGTGTGCTCGTTTGTCACTTATTCTATAAAAAAATCTGTGACGAAAACGCTCTCGAAACGAAACAAAGGCCGTGTCAAGCGTCCATACTAATTCCGCTCTTTAATTAAACTCCCGCGTGCTGAATTTTCTATACACTTAGGGTAACAAACGGAACACAGTCCACATGATGGAATATGGACGCTGTAGCCCTTAGTTATCTATCCTTGATTAAGAGTTAATATGCAGATGCGAATTGCGAATTGTCTCCCCTGAGTACTAAGATGGAATTCCTCGAATTCAGTAAAATGGGTCGCCAGTTATCTACACTCACCATACGAAGCAGAGCAGCATTAAGCTGGTATGCTTTTTTTTCTGAATGTGTACGCTGTTGGGCCTGTGGCCTTTACAACGTCGTCCAAATAGACTCGTGAGTGAGAGCCCACAAGCTATTGAGTGAAAAGGGCTTTCTAAAAATCAACTAATAGCATTTATATAATGGTGACAAAGTGATCATTGTGTCTGTCTCAATCTGTTCTAAAGTTAAATAAAAATATAAACCTTTTATTTAATGTAGATTATAAATAATACTTATTGAAAGACACGCTTTTGTTTAATTTATTACTGGTTCGCAAAACCTCTGTCCTGGGAAGTAAAAGTAAGAATGCCAGCGGGACATTTCGTTTGAAAAAAGAAGAACAGTTTACAATCATATAATATTATGTTACACAACATACAATTAACTAAACAAAACAAATTAGAAATAGCTTGTTAGCGATCACCTCGTGCGCCTGGGTTATTATCATTTCCAACGAATAACCCATTTCATACAATCTTGGCTTAACAAAGTTTTTGAACTTTGCGGAGGACAAAGTTTGTATATTTTCAGGGATTTTGGTGAAAAACGTACACATCGCCGCAAGAAGGAGTAACTTAACCAGTGGAATCAAAAACTGAATGACTCTGTGGAGTCGAACAACTGGTGCTGGTGAATCGGTGATTATTTAGAAGACAAGACTGCATGTAATACAAATGAGCTGCCTAAGACTTTTCACTTATTCAAGTTTATGAGTTTAATTATAACTATTGGGAGAAATATACTCTTGAATTTTTGGTTCCAACTTTGCAAATAAAACATGAATATCAAAATCGCGTATCATCATTGATCATTTGATCATCACGATTTTCGATCTATCAATACTGATGTAATGGCGAGGGCATATTTAGAGTTCGCGTACATATAAAAGTTATTAGCAGCCTATATACGTCCCACAACTGGGCACAGGTCTTCTCTCATTTCTGAGAGGGTTTTAGGGCTAGTAAGGTTCCGCAGCGCTGCCCCAATGCGTGTTGGCGAACTTTTTATACGTTCGAAATATTTTTCTATTCTCAGACACACAGGTTTCCTCCACCCTTTTCCTTTACTGCCGATCACGTGGTAAATCAGCACTTAAAATTGCAAATAACAATTTATTCGGTGCCGGCGGGGATCGAACCCAGGTTGCTCGCGTACTGTGGGATTTAAAGCGAGCGCTGACCATCTGAGTTACCTCGGCTACCGCGTCCTCTCAGCTAGTGAGGCAACAGACCTGTGCTTCTGTTTCCGCAACTTTTATAACGCAAATTTGATCGGAACTTTGATGACGACATACCTTCCTCCTGCGTTGCCGATCTTAAATTGGGAATAAAGTCCAACCTACGTCATTACAAATGTTAGAATCCATGGTGCACCAGTACCAAGAGTGACAATCGGTTTTATAGACGTTATCCACCTTCAGTAGTATGTGGTGGAAATGAAATGTCTACAAATATCGTATTGCTTTGCCATTAGTTTGCACTTTAGTTGCAGTTTAGTTTGCAGTTCGCCAATCAGCTCCTCCAGGCAGCAGCACTTGTGTGCACTTATGAAGCGCAACTTCTTATACATGAAGAACACCGAAACTGATTTCTAGATGTAAAAGCGGCCACACTACTTTTCATAAAATATAACTTACTGTTACTTAATTTTAAAAATTAATTTAATAAAAAATATATTTGACATTAACCGTAATTTTTACACAGTATTTACACTTCCGCTTCTGCATTCGTTTCTGTTTCCGTCTCTGCTAAAATTTACTTTTAACTTCTGTTTCTGTTTCAGCTTTCGCGCGAAGCTGTACTTCTGATAATGAATGTCCGCGTAAATATAAGAAATCATTTATTAATTCAGCTTCCCAGAAAATCCAATTTGTTGACATGGATACAAATAATTTGTCGTCAAAGACATTTGATACGTGACAAGGGGCTAGCTATAAATTCATTGCTCGGCTCCATGTCTTCAAAAACGTCGTAAATTGTAGGAGAAAGCGAAAGGACGACCGCGCATCCTGAATGCGTAATAAGGATCTGCCAGTTCGAATTGTCAATGAAGGTGTTGAAAGGGCTTTAAAGGGTTTACCAAATAAGTGTGTCAAAGTGTACGTTGGTTATTATAGTTCGGTTGATTTTCTTAACTTTCTATATCATCGAAAAATAGCTTCATATTTTATTCATGTTCTGACGCTCTAAATAGTTTTTATTTCTTCTGTTTTTATTTACTTACATAAACACACAAAGTAACTGAACCGTAAAGAAAGGCCATTTATTTCATATTTAATTTTTTGCAGCAGACCCAACATTTATTTTTATTTTTTAGACCGTAACAGAACACAGCTAGAGAGTAATCTCACTCATTGTTCCCTATAGTTCATTCATTCATTACAATCCTTCACAAGTCCACGGCTGAACATAGGCGTCCCGAGCCACCAGCATCCATCGACTTCCCGCATGTGTTACCAGGTCGTAACTCTATATAGTCGGGGCTGCCCCACACTTCGCCTGCGAGTAAGAGGCTGTCACTCGAAAAACTTTCTTCCCCATCGGTTATCGGTTCTTCGAGCAATATGACCGGCTCATTGAGACTTCAGCTTACCAATCCGTTAGGGTATATCGGTATAATTAGTTTCTCGAAAATTACTTAAACTATTAGGATGATAGTCAAGTGGATCTAGATTGGTTTTAGCGCTAAAAAACTATAAGAAACGATGCATTTCTTAAAATAACCAACGAGCACACAATCTATTGATGGTAAGTAGACGCTGTGGCCTATATACATCTCTTTATATCCTCACTTAAGAATAAAATGCAGATGCTGCAGATCTTGTGAATAAGGTAACGCTGGGTTAAAAGCCAAGTTGTGGCAGAGAAAGAGAGACCATAAATATACTTTGTCCCTTTAACGTCAAAGGAGTCAAATAATGCCCGATTCCTCTATTCAAAACTCATTCCGCTCTTCGTCACGACCCGTTTTGTTACATACGAAGTGCGCGTAAAAACCTCTTTATTACAAACTATTCATTCCGCAACTTACGACTCCATAAAATGAACCTACTTAAATCTGTCAAAAGTTCCCGAACAGTGGTTTTTGGTATTTTCAACCGACTTCAAAAAAGGACGAGGTTATCAATTTTACTGTACTTTTTATGTGTAAAATCTGTTCACCCAGAAAAAAGTTCTGAGATAACAGAACATTTCTCTAGGTGAACCGATTTTGATGATTCTTTTTTTTATATAGGATAGGGTGACAAACGAACACACAGTCCACCGGATAGTAAGTGGTTGGTGTGGCCCATAGACATCTACATCTATCCTCGATTACGAATCAAAATGCTGATGCGTTGTCACCCGTGAGGACTAAGA
>DWHP01008890.1:0-10399 GCA_018247895.1 Parnassius honrathi | reverse complement strand
AGAAATGACAATAATTTTCATTTTATAATATTGTGGTTTACAGCTCTGTACTCAATATATTTGCCATAACACGCACACACTTTTTATCCTACTGCGTCTTACTGCAAAGTATCCTAATTTTAAGTTTATCACACGAGCAAACCCTGAGCATAGCATAGACCTTAAGCTTCTCATACGGCCTGCAGTAAAGATGGTCTTTCGCAAAGGAAGTACAAGTAGCTCAAGGCGTGGTCGTCTTAGATACATAAGTCATCACTGGCAACACGCACTGGTTGTTTTAAGTTTTAGATCAGTATTCCTAACTATAAGATGTGTATTATTATAATCTCCCGCTGCCCAGCCGAGTTGAAACAGTCGATAATCTCTTATGAAATAAGGCGACAGTAGAGCTGTTACTGCAAATGACGTTGCTAATATTTATTTTTAATACTAATTTATTTTCAAGATTAGTTCGTTTCTAAAACAAATACTTGAAAAACGTAAGCCACAAAAACCTGTTACCAATCTCAAAGAAAAAAAGCACCAATGAGTTTACGCCTTCGAGGATTAAGAAGGAAGGCCTGTAAATATACCCACACTTCACACACGTGATAGAGCCATGCTGCAGCTATATTATAGTTGTGGCACGAATGGGTCGGCTCGATCGGGGTAGGTCCAAGGGATCTGCTCGGATCGCTATTGAAAAAATTGTTGCAATAGCCTGCTTTATGGTAGATAATATAATAATAATAAAATAAAATTCAAAGAAAAAGAAGGTTCTGGATTCACAATATTGATTAAAAAAGGCAATTGAATGCAAAATATTATACTTTATTTAAAAGTCATGTTAGATGACGATGAACTATTTTTCAGATATTTGCGTTTAACATACAATTTTTTTTTAAAGAATTGCTACTTAAACTAAACCCATGTCTCTCTATGGAAAACTCAAGATTTAAAAGGCTAAATAAACCTGAAAGACTTGTTGTATGTTTAAGGTAAATATTTTTATTGATAAGTCATCATGTATAGCTGTTTTTTTTTAAATATAAACAATTATCAAATTTTATTGTATTTAAATATTTTTTAACTTAGTATTCATATTGATAAATTGATGTTTTTTTTTTCAAATTATGAATAATTAATTAAAAGTTATAGAAAGTCTTGTCTGACGGCTCATTGTTGCCTACAGAGTAAACTTAAATACTCCTGAAATAAAATAAAACATATTCAGAAACGAAAATCAAAACCAACCACTTTTAATTGAAAAATCCATTAAGACAACACTGAGTATCAGCACGTGCCGATCGTGCCGCATTATATGACGTCATCAGCATGCCTCCTGCAATATTCAGATACCTACCGCATTTTATAAAATACGGCGCGAACGGTGCGGCTGCAATGCGCGAGGTTTCATATGATTTCATAGAATAAATCTTGAAACGGGGCGCATACGGCGCTGACAAATGCGTGTTCAGATTAATACTGTTGTATTTCGTATGGTGAGTGTAGAGAACCGGAGACTCTTAGATGTCTATTGGGCTACAGCATCCATACACCACCAGGTGTACTGTGTACTCGTTTGTTACCCTTATTCTATAAAAATTATACCTATTAAAATTCTCTTTTTATTTCTGTTAAAATTCAACACAAATAATCACAATACAATTTATGACCGAAAAAAAAACGATTTTAGTATTGAAGAAATTTCAAAGTAAGCGTTGGTAGTACACAAGCATACAATTATTTCTGTTAGTGCGGGATTTAAAATACTTTTAAAACGAACTTTAATGTTCTCAAGAACTCGATTTAAAGTAACTACTGTTCTCTCAAGTAGCTTGTAAGTCGTTTGTACGTTTCTTGCAATGGTTCAAATTACTTCTGAGTAGCTCAACTTAGTGTTCTGCAAATTACATCTACAATTTTAAATGGGCGAGTCAAAATGCAAAAGAATCCTGTTTCAAAATATATTAAATACGATTCTTCAAGGTAGCGTTAACGTGGCGAATCCAGGAAGGGTTTAAATTTTTAGAGATTATTAGATAGAATGGGATTTAAATTTAGAGATTTAGATCGGGAGAAGTCCACGCCCAATAGTGAGCTGTTACGAGCTGATAAAGAATGTAAGCCTCTCTTTCTAATGACTGAATAAAAAAAGTTAAAGTTACAGCTTATACACACCCACTCCTGGGCATAGGCCTGAGTTCGCCTGGGTAAGTACCACCTTCTTGCCTATTTCTGCAGGGAGGCATTCCCTCTTAGTTCTCAATGGTGACAACGAATCGGTGACCTTCCTTGTTTGAAGTTGGCTTCAGGTGTCCACACACTGCAGTTTTCACTCACCACTTCCGTTTTAACGGGTGAGGCAAAAGTTATCACCCTATTGGAAGACGCCATAATTTTTGCAAATGGCGTCAATTGTCAAATCGGTTTTGACATATTTGAAGTAAACAGATTTATAATACAAGTTGACAAATTATGAATCGCTATTTTCATCAAGAATGCGAAATAATTTTTACCGTTTTTTGCGCAATAATTCGGCTGTGGTGTTAGCACGGCATTAATTTAGTCGCAAATTACCCGGCCGTCCGACACCAAGTGGACAAACACTGATGCGTTTGACCGCACGCGTTTAAGAGTATGAGATAACGCTAGATACTCCTCGGCCTCAGACTAGCCGTTTTGCTGAGAATAACGCCGCTGTAGCCGAAGATGTCGAAATGCACCTCGGAACAACGACCAGACGACATGCCACGCAATTGGGCCTAAACACGAATAAACGTCCCTACGACGAATTTTGGTGAAAGACCTGAAGATGTTCTCTTACGGAGTGCAGACAAAGCATCAGCTGTTAGCTGTTGACCGCCAAACGCGCGTAATCTACGCCTAAGTCACCCTGAATCTCGTCAAAGAAGACGACGATTTTTCCTCGAAACTCATCATGAGTGATGAGGCTCACTTCCAACTCAGCGGCCCTCGGTGCAGTGAATCGCCAAAAGTATCACTTGTGGAGCACTGAAAATCTGCGTGTGATCCACGAAGACCCATTACACTCATCAAGGCTACGACATGGTGCACTGTTTACGCTGGAGATATGATAGGGCCATTTTTTTTCGAAGACGCTGCGGGCCGAACGGTTACTGTGAATGGTGACCGCTACAGCTCCATAACCAACGAGTTTCCTCAATTGGATGAGCTGAAACTGGAGGGCATGTGGTAACAATAGGACATTGCAACGGCGGACACTGCCCGAGCCATAGCTGACCTTTTGAAGCAGGCATTTCCGAGTCGCCTAATCTCTCGTTTTGACGATTTGAACTAGCCGCCAAGATCGTCCGATTTGACCGTAAGAGACTTATTTCGTGGCAGTTTTTGAAGTCTTGTGTTTACGTGAACAAGTCTAATACTCTGGAAGCCCTCAAAGACAATGTTGTACACAAATGTGCTAACTTATCGCCTGAAGTTCTGACAAAAGTGATGGAAATTGCCATAAAAAAGAACCGTATGGATGCTGGCGGCAGCCACTTGTGCGATATCATATTCTCGACTTGATGGAAAAAATTCTAACGAATTAAACATAAATAATCCACAAACAGCACTTAAGTTTTACATTTGTAAAAAAATTACAGCCAAAGAACATCAGATGATCACTTCTGCCTCACCCATAATAATAAAATACGAGTAACAGTTCACCGGCTGCCCCAATAACACTAACAACACGCATTGGTGTGTTGTTAGACTTCTTAAGTCCTCAATTTATTTTAGTTTCTCAGAAATTCGCGTTGAATTAGAAATTAGGTCTTGTTAGTTATTAATTAGTTTAAATTTATTAAGTCTTATATGTCCGTTCTTATGGAGTGCGGAACTTAAAAGTCACTGGTTCGGATCTACGTTAATAGCACTACTAGCATGTCGAATGTTTTGAGGTCAGACACATAATCGAAATATATTATAAGTACTTTTCGTAAATAAATTTTCAAACGACGATTCGCTCGATAAATCAGTGCGTATCTATCGGAATGTTTTTCGGGTGAATACTGCGTTATAAAATCCATCACCCTACTTTGTTCCGTAGGTGTTAGTGATTAAAGTATATACCAAAAATCTCATAGCCTACGACACACGGCGGTAAAATACCCAGCCGACAACCAGAAACCGCCTGCCAAGCTTGGAGGTTAAGGCAAATTATTCTAATAACAGAAAATGCCTTGGCCCAGTGAACTTTATTTTATTATTATTGACCAGTGCTTGACTAGTACTCCACCTGATGGTAAGTAGTTATGTCGCTAAAGATGGCAAAGCCCACTGACTTAGCTTTACAAAAGCCTATTTACTCTTGCCTTGAAGACTACTTTCACTTTTCAAGCTAGTGAAGAAAGAGAAGAAGAAGATATCGCAATTACGCTCGAAAAAAAGACAAAAATACAACCGAATTAAGGACATCCTCCATTTTGAAGTCAGTTAAAAACTTTGACATTTACGACTTTCTCTTAATACGCGAGAAAATTAGATTTCGGTAAATCTAAAAGTTAAGTAGCTCGATGGTCACGTTGCGTTGCCGAGATTTGCAACTTAAAAGCGTACTATTATTATAATCGATACACTCGGCATTAAAGACCGCTTGAGTTATATCTTAGTGGCATATCAATTTAAACATTGACTATTTCGTCTTATTTTGTAAAACTTAAGTGACGAACAGGCACTCACTTCCTAATTTAAAAAAAATTCTATGTGTTTGAATACTGATCCTGATAACGCACTCAACGGGAAACACAGGGTTTTTGTTACACGTTGCAGCTGTATTACGGTTGTAGCAAAAATAGGTCAGCTCGACCGGAGTACGACCGCACTCTCAGAGAATATCAGGGTAAGTAGCAGCTTAATGCCGCTTTGTTTTGGATGGTGAGTGTTTAGTAAAAGATATAAGTCGTTTTAATACTGAAGGCATTTGTGATATTTGTGAAGAGGTAAAAGCAGGGTGCGGAACGCCACGTTCGCCAACGACTAAAGACAATGAAGTCATACTTGAACAAATTAATGAACGAATGGCTATTGTGGAGGCAAAAATTGGAAGAAATTAACATACAGCTTAAATACTATGCAAAGAAGTACAAAGAAATGTTAGATTTTAAGACGAAAGCTACTGAAAAATTTCCGAAGCATGAAAATCAAATTAAATATTTATAACAACTTAACATTCACCTAGAGAAGTGCAATAAAATGATGGAAGAACGTATATGTGTATTAAAAAATCGAGAAAGAGAAAAAAAATGTCGTGTCGAGACATGGATTCCGGCCTGAATGTTCTACTTTTGTTTGTTGAATGTTTTTCGTATACAGTTTGTGGACTACGTGACCACTCGGGTTAAGTCAAGTTGTTAAGTCGACGCAGCCTATTTTGATTTTAAGAAGGCGTTTGACCTTGTTGATAATGATATCCTTTTATTGAAATTCGTAATGCTTGGATTTTCTGCACCACTTTTAAAATTTATGGCAATCTTAGAGACCGAAAGCAATTTGTTAAGATAAGAGGTTATATTTCTCAAAATAGTACACCCGCTCGAGTGTGAGTCAAGGTAGTACGTTCGGTCAAACTCTATTTCTAATTATGATTAACGATCTACCCAGTATTATCTCAAGGGCAAAATGTTTAATGTCCGCTCATGATATGGAATTTTTCCATGCAGTGAGCGGAGCTGAGGATTGATGGACATTACAGCACGACATTGACGCAGTGGTTGAATGGAGTGTAAAAAACAAATCGCCCCTTAATAATTCAAAGTGTAAGACTCTAACTTTTTCTCGGTCACGCAATCAAATTACAACGACATACCAGCTCCACTCCATTAGGACACTCCATTAGGACGTGTCTATACAATTCGCGATCTAGGCCTAATCATGGATAGTAAATTGAATTTCCATGAACATATTATTAAAACGTGCAAAGAAGTGAATAAAACTCTAGGTTTCATAATTAGAACTTCGCGTCAGTTTAAAAATGTCCGTGTGCTAAACTCCTGTATAATTCCTAAGTGCGAAGTAAGCTAGAGTATAATGCCTTAGTATTGAACCCCCGAGAAACCATGCATATAATGATGGTGGAAAAATCTGACGTAAGTTTACCAGATATTTGTATAAATGCCAGTATGAGTACTACCCATTTCTATATCCGTCAACATTTATATCGGGCATGGTTGGTCTGGATACCCTACAGGGTAGGCGGGAACTTATGCATATAATGCATTATTACTTTTTGTTAACTAACAAAGTAGGTAATCCCGCAGTTCGTGAGACCATACATCTTTATGTACCGGACCAATAATCCTGTCCGCGTACATGGCGCTCTCTACACGCAGATAACAGTCCTATTTCCAGAGTCGTTAGACTAGTAAACTGTTTTCTCAGGGCCAATCCAGACGCAGATATATTTTTGACAAACCTAGTTCAATGTATAAAAATGTATTAATATTCCTAAATAACTTCGTAAGATAGAAGAATAGTGTAAGCTTAGGTAATTAGGTTTATTTTATGATAAAGTAAAAAGATCTCACTATACTGTTATGGCTGTAATTCATATCGTGTAGAAAAAAAATTAAATATTACCAGTATTGAATTTTTTTTCTTGTGTATTTTATTTTATTTTGTAAGTTTAGTATAGATATAAGCGATTGGTTGTATATACTGTAAGCTTATATTTTATCAATAAATGAATATGAATATCTATGGGCCAGAGCACCCACTTATCAGATGGACTGTGTGCTCGTTTGTCACCCTTCGTTCACGTCGTTCACCTCTGCAATTCACATTTACATTCGTATCCATGAAATTCTTTTTTTACCTTCTTATCAAATAAACAATTCAGGAAATAAGATTGATTTTCACATTTCGAAATGTAACGCGATAAACAAATATAAAAAAGACATAAGATCATTGACTTAAATCGTAAGATACGAGAATTGATGCTGTAATGGCTTTGGGTAGCCGTAAATACAACAACGCTACGCGCCATACATTTAGCCATAGGGTGACCAACCATTTCAATATAATTAATTTCGCATATGCGTAATTTCATATTTTAATAAAGTTGCCAAAACTTTGCGCAAATTTAGTATTGACAGAAGGTATGGATAGTTTGTCTACCCTGTGATTTGTCAGTAGTTTGTAGTCGTTGGAAGTTTGTGCTCTCTCGATCTGTATTGTGTGTGTTGGAATCACAGCCTCAATATGTGAAGCAGTAAGTTATAAGCGATTGATAAAAGGCGTAATACACAGATTTTAGTATTCCCTTATTTGTTTTATAATTTAGCTATCTCATTATACGGACAATTCTTTTGATTCGGTTTCAAAGAACTTCCATGTGCGATTCAAAACCCAGATTTTCATCAACAAATACAACAAGATATTTTATAACTGGTTACGCGGAAATGATTTGTGTATTTTAATTTGTTTGAGGGTATATTTGCCAAGTGTTTATCCTTCCTTTGACCTCATGTCCCTTCTGTACACACTGAAAGGGGAATGGGGGGTCTAGAAGGTGACGCGATTCTTTCGACCAATGGAACGCGCGCCTCACCGAGATGAGGTGGTGGGAAAGCCGACCCAATAAAGGTTCGCGCGCCACCCTCGAGCGGCCTCTTGTCTTCGCACCGCTAGTCTGAACCGCACCACCTGGGGCAGTCGCGCCCCAGAGGAAACCGCGTCACGTCGCGCCAGCTCCTTCTTCAACTCACCACCGCAAGAGAAGCGTCGTCCGCAACATCGGAATCGCACTCCGGTAAGTGTGTTTCCTTTAATTTTGCTCCAACTTGAGCCTTTTGTTTGTTAGCTAACCCGCCCCATTTTCTTTCTCCTTATCGGCTCAAATAGAACTCCCTCCCAACCTTGGCGAAGCAATAGACTTGGATAAGCGAGTGCATTGTCCAAGGTTGCCGCGTGCCACGTCCGCCATCTTGTCGAGGCATGAGAAGCCAACCGCGTGTACAGTCCACCTAGTATAACATCTCGCACAATACGGTCAAGGCGCGACCTGGTAATCGAACTCAGGAACCCCTAGACCCGTCGCTCAACCATTTTCTGGTTCTTACAAGCCCGATTAAAATCGGGGCAATTGGCCCCACCACGTGTAAAAAGAACTAAATTCATTAACAGGTATATAAATTTGCATAAAATGGGCAGCAACGTCATAGCTAAAAATATTAAAAATATGCAGTTGGCAGCTCGCATGCTAAGCGTGGCAACTGTAGCAAATATACAAAATGTTTAGCAGTCTGCGGAGGAAATCCAATTGATGAACGGGAGTAGAAATAGAAGAAACCACTACCTCATTCCGTCCCGTAGGTGTGTTATGAGGCGACAGAACGAAAATGAAACAGGAGATGGGGAATATCTTCTTGATAATAGCGCAAAGTAATAAAGAGTTGCGGTCTTGCGGTCTGCGGATTATTATAAATCATGCAGACAGTGGCCATCGGTCCATACGGGTATGACAATTGTTTGATGCTGCAACAGTAAGTACATACTTAATGAAATTGTGTTGAATTTGACTAGTTATGTACTTATTACTGGTTTATTGAGCAGTAAGTAGATAGCGCTATACTTTCATTAAAATTATGACAACCAAAACTTTACCAGACACAATAAATTGAGGTGCGACTGGAGTGGCTCTATTGCACAACAAACATTTATGTAATACATAAAGGGGAATACCTACCACTCATAGAAACTTCGTCCACGGGTGCCACACATAAAGGCATATGGATATGATAATATGCAATTAAAATAATGAAATGGTTAAAGGATTGTTTTAAAAAAAGTCGGGATTTTTAAGATATAAAAGTTTTATTTTCACAAATACAGCTTTTTAACAACTACTTTTACAGATTTTATCGTGTTTAATTTCTTTAATTTTGAATTTCCGACGTTTCGGGTGCTTTGCAGAACCCATGGTCACGTGAGACTGAGGTGACTGACGTCCCGATGTCAGTCTTAACCTGGAGTACCTTCAGCTTTTTAATTATTATGTATATTGCGATCTAAGCAGAATGAACTTACTGTGTCTTGAAGTTTTGCGGTGGTATGCTTGGGTTTAGTTTTAATTTTATTAATTATAGGATCCCAAGCAGGTGGTAATACCCAGCCTCCTTATCCTCTTCCTTATGATAGTGAGAGTCACCGTTTAAATATTGGTTTGTATGGTTCTTTTTTCTATACACAGTGTGACCTATGTTGTTGTTAGAATTTCGGATGAATAGCACATCTAGGAAAGCTAAGAAATAATTTGCCTCTAATATATACATCAATACATCATGCAAGAATTGAGCAGGCGCCAAAATATTAGTCTGATGCCGTGCCCAAACCAAATATTCATATCCATATTTCTGTCATAACATGGGCACAGCATCCTACCGTTCGTCGGCTGACAATACAATCGCATCAATAGTTTTTAATTGCACTGCTACCAGAATCATTGCCACTAATTAAAATATATACAAAATATACTTTAGGACTGATACGTCGACTAACGATTCTAGCCCTAAGTAAAGAGCAGCTAGGTTTTCAGATTATTCCTTTCATATTGCAGCTCCTGTGGTCATTACTTAATTATATCCGGTAGCAACCATTAAATCTCATATTCTCATCATAATAGTAGCGGACTCGCTTTTGTTAATTGGTATGTGCCACAAGTAATTAATATTAAGTGGCTGTAAGGTTGAAACAGGAAATTTCCCAACATTTTCAGAGTCTACATGTATATTTCTACGATTTGCCGTAGCTCTATTTAAATTGCGTTCCCTAATATACTCAGACAAATCATTACTTGTCTCCATATTTTGGTTAACTATTTCAAGTATTCGAGCTGCATCATTCCTGTCCCTTCTTTTTGTGTGAAATTAATTAATTACAGCAGCAGTTACAGCAAAGTCTACCATCAAACGTGTAAAAGCCCTGTTAAAATAATTTTGACGAAATATTTAGAATTTTTTTAAAAAAATGCCATTCACCACCTCTACTACCCATCGACACATAGTCACGGCTCTGGACTTATTAGCATCTCTTGTCGTTACTGAGATTCAACATCTACTGGAGACAAAGTTAGCCCATAAAGTCCATTTGGTATGAGAAGATTCCTTTGAGCTGTTTCCGTTCGGGATATATGATTTATGCCCACATTCATAGGAACAAAATCCTGATTTAATATTCCGTAGGCCATATCGACACCTGCAAGGAAAAACATCGTAAGTCACTTTTTAGCGATTTTGAGTTACGATCATATTCTCAGTAAATAAAAAATTCTCTTTCATTTGCGCTCACCCCTGTATCTAAATTCATTCGCGTTACGATTCTGGCTAGTAGAAAAATGTTGTAAGTCAGTGTCCACTGAAGGTAATAAAAAGGTATATTTAGTTACACATACTTACTT
>DWHP01008889.1:0-10399 GCA_018247895.1 Parnassius honrathi | reverse complement strand
ATAAAAGTAAAATTCAATTAAAATTCCTGAAAGCTAATGAAATTACCTTTCGAATGATACCCTCAAACCACAACATTACCATTGGCCTGTTGTGTTAAAATAGTATTTAAATTATTTTTTTCGGATGTGCGATTTTTTGACGCCGAGTGTAGTTTCTGTACTCATAACTTTAATTATTCGATACTCACTTTTTTTGTAGTTCTGTACTTTTTATAAGTTATATAATTCTTTCTTCACTTTTTTTATCGTTACAAATCGTTAATTTCATTTCAATCAAGCCCTAATTAGTGCAAAAAAAAACAATGCGATGAAACACCTATTGACATATACATAAATATCATTATTTTTCAACCATAGAGCAACACGGGCCGGCGGCGGTACGGAGAGGTGTAGCCATACGCAGGCACAACCATATAAGTCCACGCGGTCTGCGTACAAGCGTTGCTTAACGGACTAAATCTAGTTGCGCGGCTGAATCGTCGTCCTACAAAATTGTCGAATAGTTCAGTGTTTCGCCGTAAAAAGAGATTCGCCACAAAAATGACCTTAATAACGATCGTGTTGTTTCGGATTTGTTTATAAACAGGCGGCTTGCCCTCGGCGCTCAGCACACATTTTACAATTGTCGGTATAGTTTATGTCGATGCTGTTTTATCTTTACAAATTTTCATACTACTCAGTCCGACGGCACAGTTTTAAAAAAACTGTAAAGTTATTATCACGTATACACACGTTTCAATAATCGGTACAGTTTAAACGGTAAAGTGTGATTGTAACGATTTCTCGTAGCGTGTGTGCCGCCCATTACAGTATCAACGGTTATAATGTGAATTTTTTAGTTATTGTTATTGTTTTAATTGTTACGTGTGAGTTTCGTAATGACAGACGACTGTTGCTATAAGTGACGATTTCCAGCCGCAAAAAATGACAGTTCTGTATCGGGAAAAAACGCTATCCTCTCCGGTCCGCCGGTGGCACGTGTTGCTCTATGTTTTCAACACATTCTAGCAACGCGTAGAAATGCTATCCACTCTATAAATCTATAATCCTTTCAGAATTAAAAAATGTGGAAGATTTTTTAAATACCCTTGATTTATAAATACGGTTTTCTACCTTACCAGTCTTCTATCAGACGACTGCTAGATATGCTTATTACAACAAGGATTGACATAACCGCCTGTTTATTACGCAAAATTATAATTTTTTTGTACGCGAAATGTAGGACGGCTAACCAGTACATGGAGTATGAAGTAACGTAAGAGATGCAAGAAGTCGATAGATGAAGGTAGCTTAAGATCATGCTTTGTGGCGTTCTTACGGGGAACCTTATGACCAGCACAGGGCTGTGGAGATGACGATCATGTATATTAAATGTCTACTTCTACCTATTTTTACTATCTATCTATTACTACTATTTTTAATATCTATTTTTAACTGCTTGCTACATTAAATCATAGTCTAAATCTCCCATTGAGTTTTATTATATAAAAATGTATTATTTTTGTGAATTTAAACAAAATACGTCAAACTAAGTAGTAGTTTAAAATAAGTAGCAATAGTGTCAAGCAGTGATGCCAACTTAGCGCTTTCGGCGCTAGATCTAACGCTTTTTAAGCTCTGTCAACGCCCAACAAAAAAATGTAGCGCTTAGCGCCCATTCTAGCGTTATTTAAATAACATATCTCTTCTTTGAAATATCAACATTTAAAGGAACATAATTACTCAAAATAAATAAAACAACAGTGCAACAAGTATCTAAAGCCTCATAAATAAGAAAATATGTTTTATTTAACGACACTGACGATGAAGAAGAGTAGCTAGTAAATTTGTAATTTAGCGCTTTTTTTCCAAAAATGTCCAAATCTAGCGCTTTTTTGAAGTCAATTCAGCGCGTTTTCTGTGAAGAGCGTTGGCAACACTAGTGTCAAGTGTCAAGTATCTTTCAAACAATAAACACAGCTATTTATGCTTTCAAGTCAAAGCGAAAGCCGTGGCAAATGTTTACATAAATTATCAGAGAAAAGAAAACTAATTTCTATTAATTTATTAAAGGTTTAAAAATTTTGTATGACAGTGTAAAATTACATATAGGAAGAGATTTTTTGTCGTCAATTATGGCGTCTCATTTAAGCACTAAGGATAGGTTGTTGTCTATAATAGATGATATGGAACTAATTGCTAAGTAATGGACTTTATAGAAGTGAAATAATATTGCTAATCTAGTGCATTACTTAGTTAATTTTCTGTTTTACAGAGAAATGATTGAGGTTTCAATAGCACCGAAAGCGCAAAAGTTGTCAGCCGCTGACCACGCACAACTGACTGACTTGCTTCTTGCAAAAGACTCAGAGTTGAAAAAGACTTTAGAATTAGCTGACGAACAAGCTAAGATTCAGCAAAAAATGAATGAACTAAAAGCTGAAGTAGATAATAAGGTAAGAAGAAGCTACAACTGCAATACAGTGCAGGATGCAGAAACAATGTTTTATTTATTTATTTATTTAAACGTACATATTTTTTTATTTTCCAGGATCAGGATATTCATCATTTGCAAAGACAGCTTAAAGATGCTGAACAGATTTTAGCTACATCATTATATCAAGCAAGGCAAAAACTTGCTTCGATTGTGAAGTCGAGAAAGAGGCCAGTTCCATCAGAAGAATTGATTAAATTTGCTCATAGGTGTGTATTCTACTTACACATTTAAGGCCGTGAAATATTTGTTAAAATACTATATCTATAATAATACATCTCTCATTAGTTACTTATTTTTTAAGCTAACTTTCATGTTTATTGATTTTGATGGCTCTGTGGTGTAGTAGCTTAACAATGGGTTATAGCGCTGATGGCTGCCGGTTCGAATCCCGCATGGAACAAGTATTTGTATGGCCTACAAGTAACTGTTTTGGGGTCTGAATGTTTGTCCTTGCGTAAGTGATGTATGTTAACTGCCTTCGCAATACAGGAGAAAACCCTAATGGGGGGGGGGTTATAACGTTTAAAAAAATGTTTATTGGTTAGTACTAGGGATGGGCCGAATATGGATTTCACACAATATGAATATTCAGCCGAATGTCGGGTAAAATTTTTACCAAACCGAATATTCCGCCGAACATTATTTGGCAGGATAACCTTGGGACCTAACCAATTTATGTCGAAACTTGTTACCATAAAGAGCGCGGGGTTAGTGCCAGACTCTGCCTCTCGCTCCCTGCCACACCTGACAGTTATTGCATCATCTAGTACTGAGTAAATTGTCGGCACATGCTTATGTTTTGACCATTTTAGTGATAAAAAATTATTTTGTTGTTTTATTCTTAGTGAAAATTGATAATTATATGATAAATATGAACGGCAGGAGATTTACTATTTGGACTTATTTCAGACAAACTGACAACCAAAGTAAAGGAAAGTAAGGAAATGTACTAATGTAATGTTTGATTCCAAAAACATTTTATCAAGTTTCTATTTGCCATAATCGGAAATAAATCTACAGTACCTCAAAAACATAAATGTATAGATTTATGCATTTGAGGCACTCCGTAAGTAGATTTAACCCATAAATAAAATATACTTTCAACAGTAAAAGACATCGCATTACTCAATTTGTACATTTCAATACATTGGACAATATAAAAACGAATGTTCGGTGATTTAGCCGAATATTCAGTTGAATACGAATATTCGGTAAAGTTGCCGAATATATCGCATACCGAATATAAAACGAATATTCGGCGCATCTCTAGTTATTACCTTTTTACTAGTTATGTGCTCTTACCTATATAAATAGAATTTCTGTTTCATTTACAGAATTAGTGCCTCAAATGCTGTCAGCGCACCATTATCTTGGCAGCCTGGAGATCCAAGGCGGCCTTATCCAACAGACCTCGAAATGCGGTTAGGGATGCTTGGTAGACTTTGTGATTTGCCACTCAATGGCCACACACCATCCACACTTAATGAACTACACAGAATAACTACTGGAGGAGGTAATTTGTGTAACACAATTCATACCTTTATCTTTATTTCCAAGTAAACAAATTGACAACATGGTCAATATCAATGTTTGTGTTTACCCTTGCTTTAGTTTATTAATAATATGTATTCTTTCTACATTGGCTTTAGTATCCTGCGGCACAATTTTATTGGTGTACAATAATGGTCTGAAACATTATTACAGCATAATGTGTAGTTTTATAGTTTCAACCATGTAGTGGTGGTGTAAGAATATTCACTACCCCATATTGTCCCATGGAAGTCTTAAAAGGGGGATAGGCTGACTGAGGTAGGTGACCAGGAGATGAGCAGTGTCTTAAAAAAATAAAAAACTACAGTTCCAAACTTCCAAGCCAAGCATGAGCAACCATGTCAATGCGTGAAACTCCACTGCTGAAAATAGGCCTCCCCTATAGATTACATCATAGGAGGAAACCCCTCGGGACGGGAGGAGGGAATGAATGAACCCTTATAATTAAATAATTAACAAGCCCCTTCTTCCTCAGTTTGGCCGTACTCCATTAACTGTGACATCTGGTAATGTGATCATTAATCCGCCTGCCAAGTGTGACGATCAAGGTATATCCCTCCTACAACAGAAGGGCCAATGTCTAGGTGTGGTCTTTGGTGAGCTGATGAAGATAAAGATGTTCTTTGAACGAGATACCTTGCCTATCGCCAGTGGTACACTATTATTCCATATCAAAATTTTACTGGACTTCCTTGAACACTACTCATTATTAAAAAACCTGCTTTTTAGTGCCAGCATCAGCAACCAACCAATTCACTTGGCACTCGTCTGGAGAACTTCATATGTCAGTTGGTGGAGGAAACTCTGTAGCAATAGATGGACGAGGAAAAGACGCTCCCAATCAAGAAGACGTAGAAGTTATGTCAACTGATTCTAGTTCAAGTTCTAGTAGTGACTCACAGTAAACATTATGATAAACAGTAAATTAGGTCCAGTTTACGTAAGCAAAATATTTCCACTGTACATAATAATAATGTTCGTACATTTACTGTCTAGTTTATAAAATTAAAATTGATAATTATGTCCATTTTTATTTCTTAACCTCTTCAAAATCTGTGTGCTTCATAAAAATGCTCCTTTCAACTGTGGTAGAATCCTTCCAAATACTATTAATGTTCTTCAAAATTAATTTACTTTTATCCGCATAATGAAATAAAATGATGTGTCTTACCTAGTTTGAAGAGCACCTCCCGCCCTGCCTCAATTACGTGCACCTTCCCCGTCACCATTAATCTCAGCACCACTACTCCTAACACCACTGCACTAGAAAAGACACACCACCGTCGGTAATACAACGTGTTTCGCCTCTGCTCGAGGCATATTCAGGTGAAGCAGGCTCTGCGTTGACTAATCGGTCATTTCCGCAAATTATAATAATAATGTCCTCCAGACCGAGCTTCAGCTACGGCGGCCTGCCTCAACTGAGGCTAGCCATTGTCAGGACAGGGTTATAGTGCCCAAATGTAGTTGAAGATGTTTTCAAGCTACTGAATAAGAAAGGATACAGTATTAATGTCAATGGCAAATACATCAGTCACCTTCAATTTGTCGACGATATAGTCCTTATGGCAGAATCGCTGGAGGACCTAAGTACTATGTGCAATGACCTCAATAGTGTCTCCCAACGGATAGGTCTTAAGATGGACATGGACGAAACCAAAGTCATGTGTAATGTCCATGTCATACCCATGCCGGTGTTTGTTGGGAGGACTAAGCTCGAGTTGTTGACGAGTGTGTTTACCTGGGAACAGTAGTCCGACTAGGTAAGTCCAACTTCAACCGAGAGGTCAATCGACGGATCAAACTCGGCTGGGCAGCGTTCAGAAGATTACGACACTTCTCGTCAAGCATACCTCAAAGCTAGATTGTACAACCAGTGCGTGTTGCCAGTGATTACTTAATATTCTTATTGTTCTTCACTATGCACACTATGCCCGGGATTTTTCTGCATGATAAACTCAGGAATGAGGATATCTGCAGTAGAACCAGAGTAACCGATATAGCACAACTAATAGGTAATCCGAAGTGGCAATGGGCCGGCCATATAGCTCGGCGTCCCCCTACTAGATGAAGTGACCTGGTAAGACATGCAGGAAGTCGATGGATGCAGGTGGCTAAGGATCGTGTTTTGTGGCATTCCTTGGGGGGGGGGGGCCTATGTCTAGTAGTGTTGTTGTGAAGGGCTGTAATGATGATGATAATTTATACGACGAGCGAGTGCCTGCGCTAACGTATATGTGTGTATGTGGCACAATATCTCCCTAATTCACAGATGTAATCAATACAATTAGTTAATAAGATGAAATAGGTATGTAAAAAATACAATAAGTTACATTTGTCGATCAAGTACGTTTTTGGTCAGAGCCAACATTTCGTCGCTCTCATGTGGTAAGCTTACGACAATATACACACTTGTTATATGCAACCGTTTTGTTACTTAATGAAAGGATGGGATGAAAACAAATGTATATACAACTTAGATAAAAAGGAAGAAAAAAGGCTTACTGCATATTATTCGATCCCTTAAAGTAGGTATAGCCGGCCCGTCACTAAATGTAACGACGACCTGGTAGGACATTCAGGTGCCTACGGACCGCGCTTTGTGGCATACCTTAGAGTAGGCCTATGTTCGGCAGTGGACTTGTGAATAATGTCAATATCAAAACAATAATGGTTTTTGTGTTAAATTTACAAAATATCAATGAACTTATTGAAGGACAACAGCAAACTGTCGTCGAAGCTAAACTTACTTATTAAGCGCACAAACACGTGATTCGGAATCGATTCGTCCCCTGTAATAAAAAAATGGAGTCTATATGATAATCAAAAACCTTCGTTGCTATAACTGGACCTAGTGAAATGGAGGCAGCCAGGCCATGTTCCGAACGCAAGTTGAGACGCAATTGGTTGTAACTGATAGAAAATACTGAGCTGCTCACAACTCTCATAGGTACTGTATTTTTATTACATCTTCTTAAAATACAAGGGTGTCACTGAAAGTTCTTAGAAAATCAAAAACTGAACAAACAAGTAAGTTATTAGTTTTATTATATCTTTTCAAAATAGTCCGTTTACATCAATAAATCGTCGCATCCGATGGAATCACTGAGAAAACCACTTTGCCCACTCGTCCTCAGGTGTCTCTTCGACGGTATTTTGAAACGCAGCCAATACTTCCTCGGCCTCCATAAAACGTTTTCCTCGAAGGTTTTCTTTTATTTTCGGAAACAAATAAAAATCGCAAGGTACGGGGTCGGGGCTATAATAAGTGGCGGCCCTAGCGAAATTTTTAAGTGGTGCGAGATCTCATAGTGACGCCCCTCTAAATACAAAACCTTAGTGTTCTCCTATACTACGCAGTTGTTTTGCGTGACTTTAAATAGTATTAGACCTATCAAATATCTTCACAGGTGTACATGCAGGGCAAGCACAGTTGTGTCTGTCGCTTTTGCCATAGCAGTTAAAGAAATGTCCATTCCGCTCGCATCGCTTTGTTGCGCTCGACAACTATGCTTGTCTTGCTGCGGTGACTAGTTGTACAAATTATTTCTCGTAATAAGAGTTAATAATCTTGTGTGACAACTTTTATTTAAGCTGTTGTTCTGCAGACAGTGTTAAAAAAAGATAAAAAAACTACCAACAACAAACGTAATGAAAAGGCTAGATGGCCAGCTTTTTATTAGATTTTTTTTATTAATAATAACTTCTATAATATATAATAACTAACTAATAATTAAACTTCTGTCTTTCCTGACACAGTAGAAACGTGGGTAAATTTTTAAATGTTTAGTGTACTAAAACTTCGTTTCCGTTTAGCGACAGTTATAGTAAAAGTATAGTCGGCAATATACGAAGGGCTGTCTACACATTTGGAGAAAAATATCCTGCTAATTATTATTTTAAATAAGTTAGAGAACTTTATGTGGCTCTGCTAATTGAAGATCTTTAAATAATCGGTTCAAGCTCATAAGTTCCTGAACCAATTTACAACTAGACAAATCATATTATGCCCATCTGTTCAACAGATTTGCAAATCAACACAGGCTTTTTGACCTTCCAGGAATTATTTTAATTTTGTATAAAAATGAACATGTATCATAGAATTTTGATAGTTTATGTTAAGTAACCTTAACACTTAACTGTATCAGTCACAGGGTATAAAATGTTCACTTTAAACAATTCTTTAGGATCAGTTGGTGTCTCACCTACGGCTTTGTACACAAATAATATTTTGTTTCTTCGGGATCGGGCTGGCTTAAAAATTGGATCGATCTGTTATCAGAGCAGATGAAAAGGCCCGGTACTGTTTCAAAATTCTGACAAAATTTTCAAACAATACGACACCTTTGGTAAATCCATAGATTCAGACTGCATAACTTTTCTTTATGCAGGCAGATATGCAGGTCCAGAAGCGAAAAAAAAGCGAAGCGAATTTACGATCAAATGCCCGGATTAAGATTTTAAAATGTTTTTAAGCCTGGTGTATCTCCCGTACGAGCTCATCGGCAAGTTCTTTACCTACAATATCAGCGTGGCACGGAACCCATCTTAAAACGACCCTGTTGTTATATCCCAAGTCGTTTAGACGGTTCACGCAGTCTCCAATTACCTTCGAGTTCACTAAGTTTGATTTCAGCGCTAGCAGTGCTGCTTGACTACCAGAGTTTATGTAGATTATATGATTGACGTGGTGTTTTTGCAGATTGATTTCCGCACACTGGTGTATGACGAAAATTTCTGCCGGGAAGATAGAGGTGAATCGATCCTAATTCATACTAAGTTTGAATTTGGAGCATTCCCCATAAATTCCAAAGCCTACTTCGAGGCTCATTTTTGTTAGTAGATTAGAATTAGTATTATGTACTCTTTCTTGACGAGAATGACACAATTAAATAATAATCTATATTATAGAAACGAATAGTAAGGAGATTTTACTGTAACATACTGTAACATTGGTAAACTAATTGCTCAACAGGTTTCCTATCCTTTCTTATAAAATTATTCTCAGAAATGAGAGGAGACTTGTGCCCAGCTGTGAGACGTATAGGCTTCATATTTACTTTTTATTTTATATTTTAACGTATATCTATTCCAATTGATCCCGTCAGTGTTCCAACTTTTATGAAAGCCCTAAACTTCAGCTTAATGAGTATATCACTGCATCTGTAATAATAATTACGATTTTGTGTTTAAAAAGCGTTTTTCAAATCATAATTATCTGCATCGTCTACTGAACAATTTTTTTTTAATTTGCACATAATATCATGATTATCTATATTCAATAACAATAGGTACCTACCTGTATTACAAAAAAATTAGCTTCGGCTGAATTTCAAACCCGGGAACTTCCGCTGAATGTCCGCCTCGCCGCCCTAATGCATGCATCGGAATTTTTTGTGTGTTGTGTGTTTACTGTGTTTTTTCTCGGACCCAACATCTTATTTTTTTTCGATTTCTCAAACTCATATGGTTTTTCTCCCGAAGTTTTCTTTCAACACCAAGCACGTGTTAAATCAGTCGGTACAGCTATATTAAGATTATAGCACGAATGGGTTGGCTCGATCGGGGAAGGATCACGCTCTCACGGAATACCAGCGTAACTAAAATAGCAGCTTAATGCTACTGTGTTTCGTATGGTGAGAGTAGAAAATCAGAAACCTTTTTTACTGGAAAAGAAGCATTCCATCTTAGTCCTCGCGACTGACAACGCATCTGCATTTTGATTCGTATTTGAGGATAGATGTCGATGTCTATGGATTTACCATCAGTGGACTATGTTCTAGTTTGTCACCCTTATCCTATAATAATATTTGCCGAAGTTTGAGATAAATATTATTCGGATACACTTAGCTTTAGCCAAAAGTAGGTCTAAGTTTAACTAACTGAAAAAAAAATCGTACTCTCGTCCATTTTAAACTAGGTATCTAAAATAATAACCGTTTGGTCTATTTTGATTTAAGGAAAAATTTATGTTTGTGTCATAAGCATAAAGCACAGATTAGTAAACATAAACATTATGTAGGAAGCTATGTTCTCTAACCTTCATGCTATAAACCATGGACGTTAGAGAACCTATGAACTATGAAGCTACCTAAACTTTCTGTATCGTAGACAAAGAATTATAATGATCCAAGAAGGTTACATATATTTATATCCTCCTTGTAATATGCGAAAACGAGATGCACAATGGTATCTCATCACAGTGTAGCCAACTTATTTTGTTTTCCTTCAATTTTGGGACAAAAGGTGATTTCGTGGGATTTCTTGTAGTTTTTAGAATTTTGAACAGATTAAATTATACTCTTAATTATTATAAAAGGGCTATTCATTACTAAATATACTTCATAACATAAAAACCAATTTAACGTAAGT
>DWHP01008888.1:0-10400 GCA_018247895.1 Parnassius honrathi | reverse complement strand
ATAAATCCGACACCTCCTTGGGACAGATGGTCGCCCTCCCGGTGATAGAACAAGTTGCCGGACTCGAGGATTACCGTAAAAAAACATACTTCGAAGAAATGTGAAATCTGGTAACACGCATATGGGCAGCGCAGCGAACACTTCCTTGCCTAAAAAACCCTCTCAAAAATTAGGAGAAGCCAATGCCCACATGTGGGACGGATATGGGCTGTAACTAAGACTTGCAATAATTATACTTTCAAGAAATTTACATAATATTTTACTTACCTTCTAAAATTGCATTTGCACCTAGCAACTTTGCCATTTTTGGAAGGACTTAAAAGTTTAGGACCACTTTTTCAACATAAAACTCGACAATAGAAAATTGCAAAGTTAACCTTACTTTGTGGCATTTTTGCCATCAGGGTTTATAATGAAAATAATAATAGGATTTGACTTCAAGGTTGAAAATAAGTTTACTTCATAATATAACACAAAATACTCACGAAATATGATTTGCTTCTTTAATTGTGTTGCAAACAGCAAAGTTTACGCTTGTGACATAGTTACCCTCTCGTTTTTCAATATTTTATACAAACTTGCAAATGTGTTGCCAAAAATTCTTGATTACGTACTTTACCTGATTTTTTATTTAAATCTTGCCATAATAATTTCTTAGGCAAAAATCTCTTCTCAATAAATCTAACAAAAATACTCTCTTCTAAAATTAAAAAATCTAATGGTGCAATAATACGCTTAAATTAGTTATAGTATAGATAAAAAAGCTTGTCACAATCATTTTTAATAAGTACTCGTATTTTTTTAATCATCTTCATTATTTTATATCGACCTGGTTAAAACATAATTGCAATCAATCGAAATATTGTTTTCCGACAATAGCAAAATATTCATATTCATTAAAAATGTTTTTGGGTCGAATTAGTATCAACACACTGTTAAAATTATGAAAATTATAAATACGAAGAAAGGGTTCCGTACTTGACTTACAGAAGTCAAGTACGAAACCCTATCTTTAAATCGTCGTTATCGGTTAAAAATATAGGCTTCAAGTGACAACCCCTGGTTGTTGCAAAAGATGGCAAAGTACCGTCACATTGTGACGTCACTAGTATCGTAACTTTGCCAATTTAGTTTTATTGATAAATGTTAAGACCAACACGTTAAAAACGATGTATAACATTTCCTAACCATTATTTCTTTTTATAGAATAAGGGTGACAAACGAGCACACAGTCCACCTGATGTTAAGTGGATGCTGTGACCTATAGACATCCACATTTATCCTCGATTAAGAATCAAACTGCAAATGTGTTGTCACCCCTGAGGACAAAGACGAAATGCCTCGTTTCCAATAATAAAGGGTCTCCGGTTCTCTACACTCCGTACCGTACGAAACACAGCATATTAAGCTGCTATTTTACGCTGGTATTCTGTGAGAGCGTGGTCTTTACCCCTTCGAGCTGACCCATTCGAGCTACAACCATAATATAGCGGCAACGTATAAAAATTACGCTATTACAAAATATATACTATATTCAGTATTTGAAACAAAATCAACAAAAGTCCTGGAGCACTAAACAAAAAGGTTACCTCGCCGTCACATTTCCGCGTTGAGATAAAATGCCAAAATTAACTCTCATGTTGCATATCGAAAACAATGCTGTTAAAAAATTGCATATCTCAGAAAACGTTACGTTTTCAGAGTTATTCGTAATTTTGTGCCAGTACGGCGTGTAACTTCCGTTACGTACCCAACATCATTTTAGTATTGATATATGACAAAAATTTGTTTTTTTTTACGCTGCATGATACAGGAGGATTCTTGTTTGGATTGGACTGTATTGATTATTTCTTTAACTCGCAATAAAAGTAAGTTTATTAAGCATTCCTACGATATAAAAAGGTCAAAGTAATGAGTTCAAAGATATGCAAGAAAATATTATTATCAAATTTATAAACAAAATTAAAGAGTCTGTCTGTAATATCAAAAGAACTGTCATATATTTAGCTGAAAAGGTTATATTGCACGCCATTAAGACATGAATACATTTTTAAAATTATTGTCAGTCTGTCTGTCTGGGATCTTCGGTATGGCCGAACCGATCTTAATGAAACTTCGCGAACAGATAGACAAAGAGCAATAACAGCAGTGGTATAGGCTATATTTAATTGCTCTTTGATTATTTTTAATGTAATTAACGCCACATTTATAGATTCCATCCAGGCAAAGCCAAGGCGGATCGCTGGTTGAAAATAAAGTGGATTACACAGAGTGATGTCTGTGTTATCTACTCGCAAAACAACATAACAAAGTATGGGATAAGGAGCATGGTGATAAGTATACTTCATTATTAATATAAAGAAACGTAATTTACAGTAACTATAAAACGCTATCAAGGCGTATGAATTGAAGGAGAAATTACAATACATAAAATTAACAAAGACAACATTAAAAACAATTGTAAATAAAAATGGCTCACTAGACAGTATAAGCGAATATAGCAGAATATAAAAATAATGTACTTACATTCGCAAACGTAATAACTAATGAAAACAATTTCAGCACTCAATAATACAAAAGTATTTACTATTCCCACTATCGTACAATTCAATCTACGTATTTCACATTCTCTGGATTACTTTATTTCAATATCTGAAACAGTTTGGCCCAATAGCGCTGTCTGTACAGCAATAAATTAGAAGATTTACTGTATTTATTACATTATATTAATCTGAACTTATCAACAACAACTGTATAATTAAAAAAAATATATTTAGTTATTGAGTTCGCGGTTGTCATAATATTTAATACAGTACGCAACGTAGTAACTCTAAGAAATCTTGAATAAAACTATTTATACGGATTTTATAGCGTCAAATTAACTTATTTTTAATTCCCGAAGTTCGAGGTGGCCTGAGATGTTTGACATCCCAATGTCATAGCCCGACTACCTTTACTTTTTGAATATTAATTTTTGATCTGATTTACGCAGAACGAGCTTACAGTATCTTGAAGTCCTGCAGTGGTATGCTTGGATGTGGATTTAATTTCGTTAATTATAGGATACAAGCAGATAGATGGCAGCACCCATCCATCCTCTTTATTGAAATTAGGATGCTTTTTAATTTCAATAGTCTTACGTATCGTCCTTGGTAGGAACCGGTGTTCTTTTGCGAATTTTTATATAAACTTATTAATACAAGCCAAGCTTTAATTATAATTATATTGCTATGAACAAATCTTCAACGTTAAAGAAACCAGAGTGTCTGTCTTACAAAAGATATTTGCTGACACCGACACACATAACACATATTCCTTTATATAATTGTGTCAGGCATCAAGGGTGGTTACCTACTAGAGAAAAGCCGAATATGGATTTCACCATATATGAATATTTGGCCGAAAGTTCGCAAAAAGTTTTACCGAACCGAATATTCAGCCAAACACTATTCGTCAGGATCACGTCGGTACCTAACTATTTTATGTCGAAACTTGTAACCGTAAAGCAGATTAGCGCCGGAGCGCCTGCCTCTCGCACATCATCTAGTACTGAACAAATTGCCGGCACATGCTTATTTTTTGACTATTTTTGTAAGCACAAAATTATTTCGTTGTGTTATTAAAGTTAATAATTATATGATAAAAATGAGTGGCACGAGATATACAAGTTGGTAAGCCTAAATAGAGAAACTGACGACCAAAGTAAAGTGAAATATAACATTTTATCAAGCTTTCTATACGCTATAATTAGAAATAAATCTACAGTGCCTCATAACCATAAGGCTATACAAGTAGATTTAACCCATAAATAAAATATACTTGCAACAGTTCAATTACTAAAGACATGTAGACATGAAAGGCATTACTCAATTCGTAAATTTGAAAACAGTGGACACTTCGAGAATAATAGACCGAATACGAATATTCGGGAAAGCTGCCGAAAATGCCGAATACTAAATATGAAACGAATATTCGGCCCATCTCTAGCATCTACCCTGCAAAAAAGGGGTCCTACCGACTTAATATTGATTTTAATCTTAATAATGAATAATCGTTATCGGGCGGAAACTTCGTGCCGACTGCAACACCGCAAAAGTTTACAATATTGAAAGAAAAATACAACAAGTAAAAAATCGCACATTTCTCTTTTGAAAAATTAAATAATGTAATAATTGCGCATGAGAGCATACAGTGCAAAATACAAAAAGCACTTCGTCAGTAAATAGACGTTAAGTATAATAGGATTAACGCAACTTATGATTATGTAAAACGTTACATAATTAACAAACGATTTATTGTATTTTAAAGTACTATGATATCACCAAGAACAAGACAAAAATCATTGCAATTGGAATCAACCGGCATTAAAGAAAGAATTACTTTTTAAAAATTACAGTAATTCCATGTGTACAACGCTGAAATCATTTTGTATTCGCAACACAACTTTAGAAACCATACTTCTTTATACAGAACAACAACAGAACCCCGGCTGTTCTGAGTAACGACTGTCCAATTTCGAACCCCGAATATCTCCCCTCCGCACCTGCACGTCTCACGCACTCAAAACGACGAGTACCTTTATTGGCGCAGGAGAGCAATTAAGGGATAAAATAACTGTTTCTGGCATTTATCTTGTACTAAAGCGTAAGGAGCACTATCATTAAATAACGACTCTCCATACAGAATTCAAATACACATTTATTATTATATATTTACTATTCTGATACCTTGTTTGTAGGTCATGTAGAAATAACGAATGACGAAAAAGTGACAAAGCAAATTTATGTTGCAGAAATGAATGGAAGAGTCGAAAAGAGACGTCCTAGGCGAAAGTTTATCGACCATATCGGCGATATATTGAAAATGGGCCAAATTAAGAGTATCCTTAACCGACGAGGACGTATGCGTAGGTATGTGGATGTGGAGGAGGCGAGAGAGGTGTGCCAGGATCGCGTCAAATGGAAGTCGGTAGTGTCAACCTACCCCTCTGAGTGACAGGCGTGAGTGTTTATGTATTATGTATTCTTGTCTAGCACTTCACTTTTGCCAAGAACATGATGCGTTAATGTGCATATAATATACTGTGCAAGAAAACGATAGAAAAGTACGATGAAAGTAAACTTTGTGGCAGTGACTAAAGTAAACTTTTTGTCACAGTGATTAAAGTAAACTTTTTGTCTTACTACTAAAGACGGGTGAAAAGCTACCACAAAATTAGTTTAATTATTCTTAATACATAATTCTATAAAGGTGTAAGAAATCGAATTTAATATCCACATCATAAAATCTTTAAAAACAAACAGTGAAAAAAAAAAACAAGAGCTTTACTCAAGCATCAAGATTCAAGATGACAATCTGAACATTTTACTTAAAAACTTTGAAAATAATTTAAAATAAAAAAATAAAAACATTCGAATAATGCTACACGGTGAGTGGAAAAATTAAAACACCTCGGTCTTGTTCGGAAGGTGCCCGGCTCGCCTGTCACCGACTTACACAATCAGGTTTTGGAGCAATGTTGTAAGAATACGTAACTTTTCGATAATTGAATCTAATACATAAAAATTTACATTCGTTTGCTCGTATTTTATGCGCTGCCATACCGTTCATCAGATTGCTGTAAAACTTTGTCAACATTTGGCTTGCACTCCCTCGAAGGTTATAGGCATAGTTTGACCAGGTACGTGGCGCTGTTGTGGAATCCAGATATCACCCGTGCGAAGCCGGGGCAGATCACTAGTATTTAATAAAAACCAATTTAATTGATATTCGAGCCCTAAATTAAAAATAATTTCATTGCTTTTAGTACTTTTGATGAATTTGGCGGTATATTTACGAGGAATGCCTTTTAAGTTTTGTCTTTTGACCAAAAAACTACAACTAGAAACCTTATAGTACTTTTTATTGTTTTTCAAACTCGAACCAGTTACTAAAGCATGTATTCCACTCCAAAGTGGGGGTGTTCAATGTGGCTGTTTTGATAGCGTCGACTGCTTCTTCGTCGGACTGGAACCTTGAATCATGAAGATTTTTTCTTAAATTTAAGAAATGTAAAGAATTAATGTAGTTCATAACTCTTCTAAATTAACTTCTAAGGTTAAACTTAAGCGTAAATATAGTTTTATTTTATACACATGGAAACTTACGCCACTGTTATGTATTAAACACGCGAGTAATAAATAACACAATCCTTAGTTCACTAAATTATATATAGGCCTCCTGTCTACATTTTACTACTTTAACTCATATAATTGTTATGATCAAAGTGAATTGGTTTTATTTTATACACAACGAAACTTACGCCACTGTTATGTATTAAACATACGAGTATTAACACAATCTTTAGTTAACTAAATTATAGATAGGCCTCCACTCTACATTTTATTCCTTTAACTGATATAATTCTTATTATCGAAGTGTGTGTGTATTGACGTGTAATTATAAGTTTATTGTATACATGCGAAGATTGTTGGACCACAAGTTAACGCGGCGAATTTCACGTCGGTGGCCAAAGGCTACTTTCGGTACCGGTCGCGGGTTTATTTTAACGCTTTGGGCAAACAGTTTGGCAGTCGAGTAATAATTTCACAACCCACGTATACGTATTCATGCGTGGGCGGATGGTTGAGCGTGCCGAGCGCGCAACGTGTACCGGGTGTGGCGATGCGTATGGTTAAGAGTTTTGACAAAAAAAAATTTTTGGAAGAATCCTATTCGTAATCTGCTAAATACAAAGAATTGTATCAATAATTGAAATATGATAAAACATTTTTCTTCGTATCGTCGTTTGAATTTTTACATGAACCTCACTAATTTACTCATTACAGCACTTCACAAGTTCACTGCTGAACATTGGCCTCACCCAAGGAATGCCACAGAGTAAACTAAAACACAGTACGTAAAACTCATAAAATTGGCCTATATTATTACGCTGCATAAATAAAGTCATTTTCCAGTTATAGATTTTGTTTCCTTTTTGCATCTAATTATCTTTATAAATTTAATAAAAAATAAAATAAAACTTTAAGCTGTCTAAAATATAAGATATTAAAGATTATGTGTGCAGTTTGCACCAATTTAGTGTAAATTTACTTAAAATTACGAAACATTGAACAAACCTCTGTAAAACAATAATATTTATATTTATACGCGGTAGAATAATGCTGCAGCTATATTAGTAGTATAGCTGTAGCACGAATGGGTCGGCTCCATCGGGGAAGGACCACGCTGTCACAGAATACGAGCGAAAATTAGCAGTTTTGTTGTTGTGTTTCGTATGGTGAATGTAGAGAACCGGTGACCCTTTTTACTGGAAACGAGACCTTCCATCTTAGTTCTTAGTCCTCACGGGCGACAACGGATCTGCATTTTAATTCTTAGTTGAGGATAAATTTAGATGTCTATGGGTCACAGCATCCATTTACCATCAGGTGGATTGTGCGCTTGTTTTGTCACCTTTATCCTATTGAAAAAATATTACTATTAATTTGTAGAGATGACAATATTATTATATAAGCCAATATATAAGCCAACTTTGAAGATTTTGTGTAGCTTTTATATGTCATTTTAAAACATTATCTAAGATTCTAAGACGTAACAGATAAAAAAATTCAATGAGGAAAAAAAACTAGAGGTTAGCCGCAGTATATAACAGTTATTGGTTCAAACTAATAAAAACTTGCCAAGGTGCCGGCCAAACGCTGCAACTATACATTGTGTCAATCATGAATGTTTCGTTCGTTTGAGCTGGTACACTTAAAAGTATTGATGGTTCACTCATCTGTTTTTGAATGTTCCAGTACCACCAATCACAAACAATTGACGGAACCTTTTTAACTCGTGGTTGGTGGGAATTGAGAATGAGTCGAAAACCAACCGAATCCCGAATGACCTGAAGAATTGTTTTTAGTGTAGGGTACTGGAGCCCGAAACGATCCATTTGAATGATCGATCCGAATTTACCAGTACGCGTGACGAATCGTACTAGAATGATTAAGTCACGAGAATGTATGATTGACACTTGTCTAGCAGCAGCTATGGCAAATATAACCCCTATGAGGTAATCTATGATTAGCCACAGATAGATGACTTGTTGAGTGGAGGTTACGTTGAGCATGTCTTGATTCCTCCCTCCCCTTTCCACCATCGGCGAAACAGATTTTCACCTCTTTTATTATCGATATACAACACGTACGAACCAAACGGTTTATTTAGTCTTTCGTAACGCGTACAACAAAGGACTGGAATAATTTGCCAGCGTCATCTTTCCGTACAGTTAGACCGACGGCACTGTCTTATAATATTTAAAAAAGAGGACTCAAGATGGGTAGAAATGATGATAATGATCATGATGACGGCAACCATGTATGCCTACAAATTTAAAGTTAACAGCAGGAGCATATAATCTGTAGGGGGTAGACAGGCAAGCAATTTTAAAGTTGATCTTGTTTAAGATAATATGTATAAAAACCGAAACCGAAGTTTTTCCGGCGGTTAAATTTTTTTGTTAAAAGTTAATGTTTTTATAATTTTTTGTGGCTATAATCTACTACTAATTACTACATGCTTAATTTTTGATTATTTTTAAAATAGCTATTTACCTTACTTTGGCTATTAACCGCTATATAATCCTACTTTAACTATTATTTGTATAAACCTGTAATCGACCTCGGGAAAAAATGTTGGCCAAAGGGCAGGCATATGAGGCACTGAGTACAGTAAAAACACTTGACGGTATTGCTTTATTTAATCCAGAGCCAAATAAGGTATTACAAAAACCTCACGATGAACGAGCCTAAGCAGAAATGCAGAAACTGAGAGGTCTACACACAAGAGACTGACAGGTCTAATACTCATTCATTATGAGTTTTTTTTGTAATGTTATGTAATTGTTATGTAATGTTGTAATACACAATTCAGCAAGTAAATCTGTGAGTGAACAATAAATCACCCCTATTTTCCCACCCTTAGGGTAATAATATTTTTCCAAATTTAAATGGGACCAATTTCGAAGTATTACCCTAAACCATTATAAAAAGAATTATTAAAATCTGACTACTCTGTAAAAAGTTGGCCGTACATAAAAGCGTGGTCATACATAAAAAAACAAAATATACACGTCGACTTGAGAACCTCTTCCGTTTTTTTTTCGTCGGTTGAAAATTGTGAAATAATTAAAAATATTTGAAAAAACTTTAGTTATATTTTAGTTTATATATGTATATAAATCTTATATATAGATATGGGACAAAACAACAAACAGCCGTATACTGCGAAGATATTTGATCGTATGCTTTTTATTGCACCAAACAAGGAAACGTTTATCAAATAAGGAAATTGGCGCTGCGCTAATTAATTGTTTTGTTTAATAGCTGGTTTGCAAACATGTTGCATGCATTTCCGTTATGTTGCATGCATTTGAAATCTTAATTCTGTATTATAATAAATAAGAATATTTATATCAGCCTTTTTTCCTTTAGATATATTAAATTTCAATGAATAGACATTTTTATAGGAGTATATATATAGAAATAATAATTACCCGCGAGCCTTAATGCAGCCCATCGCAAGACCACTTCTGATCTAGCCCAAATGCAAGAATAAGACGAGACTTAGCAAGTCTCGCAATTATCTATTAGCCTATTGGTATTCATAAAACATTACTTTATATCTTAGAACTACTTAACAGAGTAGGAACATTTTGAGCTTGAATTAACACAGCCATAGTAAAGACCAACCAAATTAATAAATACCTAAATATTTGATGAGAAATTCGAAAAATCAACTGACACCGGGTGGGGTTTGAGTCCATTACCTAAGCGATCCGTACCGATGCTTTAACCAAGTGAGCTATCATCTACCGTGTCTACTCTGTGGCGGCAATCAAACAGTGTCAAACGTTATGTGTGTGGCGCGGCGGCGACGATTGCATGCGATATCAATAGAAGCCGCCTTCGCGTGTATCTTGACCTTGTACTTCGGAATAGCTGCAAAATTTCTATGACAGGTCAGTATCCGACCTTCGCGCACTATTAAAGTGCGGATGGTCAAAACTAGGGATGCACTATTTTTTCTTTCAATAGATATTTTCATTCGCTTTGTATGTTTATGGTATTTTTTGTAATGTGCGTAAGTCCAATTCTCCAAATTATTTAAATATATTTTTTTGCGAGCGTAGGAACTCGATGAGAGTTCCTAAGCGTATACCCGAACTCCTACAGGGAGTACCTGTAACGACGTTCAGTCCTTTTTTTATAGAAGAGGGGGCAAACGAGCATGCGGCTCACCTGATGTTAAGTGACTACCGCAGCCCATGATCAACCTCAACACCAGGGGAATTGCAGGTGCGTTGCCGGCCCTTTAGAAAGGAGTAAGCTCTTTTCTTGAAGGTCCCCAGGTCG
>DWHP01008887.1:0-10400 GCA_018247895.1 Parnassius honrathi | reverse complement strand
ATCGAACCCGGGTTACTTACGTACTGTTATATTTACAGCGAGCGTTAACCATCTGAGCTACCACGGCTCCCTTATCCGTTTTTTTACAAATTATCCGTGGTACAGATTATCCGTGTATTTTTTACAAATTATAGGTTAGATTAGTAGACACATCACTAGATGTAAAGATCAAATTCAAATGATACGCCAACGCGGTTTAACTCACGATTTTATATTTTTCATATGTGTCCTTCAAGTTGCGAACTTCCAAATTGCTGTTGTTTCTATAGAAATAACGCGTTACAAACTAGTGTAATGAGAAAAGTTTCCTTACGAAATTTAACGCATAATATTGAAGTTTAAGATACATTACTCATTAAAGGTAAGGTATTTATTCATAATAGTAATATGCACTAAATAAAGAAAATTAAGCCAAATAAATTTCTCCGAACTAAATTAGTCGTGTCAAAAAACCTAGCATGGTCTATTAGGGTTACCAGTGTCTGGAATTGGGTATTTGGTTGCATGTAGTTAAAAAGCATAATCTTTTGGGAAAATTCCGATCTTCAGGCTGCAACCCAGCATTAAGACTTAAATAAAGATTTATTTTCTTATTAAATATACATTTAGTCCAACTTAAATTTTTAACAACTAGCAACAGCTTCCAAAAAGTTGGTTTCTCCACTAATTTCATTGTGAAATCCTTTACAAGTAATGTATTTGAAGTAAATTTCACTTGCTTCTCTCATACACCTACTTACAAGTAGGTATAACTCACGTGGAAAAAAGGAGGCTTTTCTTGAAATCAACGCGGCACTTAAATTTTGGTCAAGACTAGATTTATCTGGTCAGATGGATAACCTTAAGGAAAATTGCCTGGTGAAATGGGAGATCGATGAACCTGGTGAAATGAGTCAGGATGGTGTGTTCGCCTAGAAAGATGTTCACAAGATGATCATAGTAATGACAAATTGAAAATGTTAATGTACACTAGTTTTGACGTGAATTTCAATAAAAAATATTCATTTTTACCTTTCTCTGTCTCTATCAATAAAAGTTACAGTTACGGCAAGGTGTGCTCCATATCTTCTCCCCGTTCTATTTTAAAAAATACACTAAAATACTTTAAATTACCAACGAGGAGAGGGAGTACGGCGGGGGATTTCTTCTCCATCCTCCCACTCTCCACGTCTCTCCCTCTACAGTTGATGTCTTTTTTAATAATCGATTACAAGCAATAGATCACTTTACTTACAAAAATTAAAAAATACAAATATTTTCGACATTAGGAAACAAAAAAACAATATTGTTATAACAATGTCTAATTCATTCTAGGGTGTACACGAAGATACGAAGACTTCTAAAGGCCACCACGACAAAGAAGACCACATGGGCAAGTACGACGACCACGGAGGCGTCGACAAGCACCACCACGACGAGTCAGGCCACTATGGTCACCACCACCATGAGGAACATGGCAAGAAGCACGCTAAGGTAACACCCGTGTAGGAGTTAGAGAAATACGTTGTATACGTGGTAGAGCCACGCTGCAGGTATATTATGGTTGTAGAACGAATGAGTCGACTCGATCGAAGAGAAGAACTATGCTCTCAAATTATACCAGTGTGAAATAACATAATTACGCTGCTGTGATTCATAGGGTGTATATGTATAGAAATAAAACCCCCTTATACTAGTAACAAGGTGTTCCGTATAAGTTCTCAGGGGTGAATACCTATCTGCATTTTGATTCTTAACCGAGGACAGATGTAGGTGTTTATGGGTCACAGCATCTACTTACCTTAAGTAACTTGAGTGAACTTAAGCGAACTGTGTGCTCGTTTTTCAGCTTTTTCTTTCAAAAAAAAATACAATGAACTCTTTAGAATCTAAACTATAGTATTGTAAATACCAATCATTACATCAAGATCTCAGTAACAATAAAGCAAGTAATTGAGGTCTACAAACCGTAGATAACCTGGGCTATACTTGTATTCCTATCAAAGTCCACTGCTGAACATAAGCCTCCCCCATAAATTGCCTCATGGGGGTATATTGCTATAGTTGCCACATTTGGCAGGTGGATTGGCAACCGCAGTACTTTTAAGAAGACGCCGTTGCCTATCTCCTAATTTGTTTCTTTCCGTCGCCTCTTACGACACCTCAAGTATAATATACGTAAGGATAATTTCATTCCACTGCTGGACACAGGCCTCCTCTCATTCCTGACATGGTTTTAGGGCAAGGAAGTGTTCGCTGCGCTGCTGCAATGCGTGTTGGCGAACGTCGCACGTTTTCGAAATATTTCTTCTTATTTCCCAGACATGCAGGTTTTTTTCACGATGGTTTCCTTCACCGCTGAGCGCGAGGTAAAAGAGCACTTAAAATTGCAATCAAAAATTTCATTGGTGCCGGCGGGGCTCGAACCCGGGTTGCTAGCGTACTGTGAAATATTCTTACACCATCATTACACAGTGATACATACCTACATACACTCAAAAAACGTTACCATCTTTCTGAGACAAAAGTTGTCGATGTTTTAATCACAACAGCGTGTACTGTTCTGACTGTATATTTTAAACAACAATCGAGGGTCTAACTTTGTTCGTGTTCAGTACGAGGAATCGGGTAAACATTCAAAAGGCCACAGTACAAAAGGCAGCCACGATATCCACAAAAAGGAAGAATACGAGAAGAACGTTGAATTCTTTGAGGAAGAAGGAGATTCCTTTGAAGAGGAGAAACACGGTGGACATCATGGTGAGAAGAGTCACGCAAAGGTCAGATATTTTTATATATATTTCGTTATTTTTAGTCTAATATCGGCCAGGTTATGCTAAATATCATAAACTCAATAGAAAATCCAACTATAACTTATCTTAAATGTGTCTGTATATCTGATAAAGTAAAAGTAACGCAACAATATATGTAGGTCAGTCCTTCTTTAGGGCACAGACCTTCATTTTTTAAAGAATATTGGGCTTGCTCTAATCCAATGTGGTACTCCGGCACAATGGTAAAATTCACATGTCCTCTAAATGTTTTATAATATTTTTGCATTTGTGCGATATATCTAGCATATGGGTATTTTCGATTGGCAGTAATGAGATTGTTATACCGCCATCTGTCGGCAGCTATAAAATTATTTTGGATACAAATTTATGTTAAAAGTGGTAGAGCCACGCCGCAGCTATATTGTGGTTGTAGCGCGAATGGGTCAGCTCGACCTGGGGAAGACCACGCTCTCTCAGAATACCAGCGTTAAATAGCAACTTATTACTGCTGTGTTTCGTACGGTGAGTGTATAGAGATCCAGAGACCATTTTTCACTAGAAACAAAGCATTCCATCTTAGTCCTCATGGGTGACAACGCATCTGTATTTTGATTCTTATTTAAGGATAAATGTAGATCTTTATGGGCCACAGCAACCACTTACCATCAAGTGGACTGTGTGCTCGTTTGTCACCCCATTCTACAAAAAAACATACTGTGCATTACCACTGGAATTTAATATTTTAAATGTCATCAAAATTGGGTCACAATGGACGAAGATATGGCATAACATACATAGAAAAAGTATAGTCGAATTCTCTCTTCTTTTCTTTTCTTTTTTTTAAACGTTACCTTCAGACCAGTATTTTCACCCAATCATGGAGGCAGTTTGCACACATACATCAATTTTACAAGGGTAAACATCTAGACCAGACCAGCCATCAAATATTGTTATCACCACTTTTTAAATCGGCTAATTATACTATATCTGTAATTAAAGAAGTCAATTAAAAGACATTTTACTTTGAGCCGTATTTAATACTAGGTATATATAAGCATCAAGAGAGCTTGGCTAAACAACATTTCTTTTGATTCCGTAAAATGACTTGTTGTTAATTCAGGCTAACAAAGGAAGATAGACAAAACGCAACGTACATTCGAAGTAACTCCCAAACAATGTCAATTTTGTTTCAACAACACGCACACGTAAAACCGACGACTCCGTGGCGCAGTGACTTAGTTACTCGTACGAGATGCGGCGCTGAGGGCTGCGGGTTTGAATTCCGCACAGAACAAGTAATTTAAAGAAATGAATATATTAACTCTGGCCTCTGAATACATTTATGAAAATCTAATGTGTTGTGTGTGTAAATAAAATTAAATGTGATATTCATTCTGTAAATACTAGGAACAGACACAAGCTAGTAGTACCGGTTACTCAACTCCACCGAATCAGTAATTCATTCTTCAAAATCCGAGAAAATACACAAAATTTGACCTACACAAATTCAAAAACTTTATTAAACACAGTTTGTATAAAAAGGGTTTTTATAATATTAAGGAATTTATAGACAATAATAGCCTCTGTGAAGGGTGATCGCTACCAAGCTATTTATAATTTCTGTATGTTAATTGTAACATACATGATTTTGTTTAAAATTTCTGCTGGATTTCCTGCTAGTTCTTCCCAGGACAAAGATTTTCTCCGAAACAGGGGTAGATAAAAAAAAGACTTTCAATAAATGTTATTTATTATACCATCAAAAACATAACTTGTAAAAAAAAACCAAGTCTCGCAACTCAGTTCTTCTACCGAAAAAGTTGTGAGATTCATGCAAACAAGTCGGTTTATTTATCCTTTCCGGTACCTTCTACTTCTTGAATACCAAGAACGTACCTATGATTCATTCACTGCAAATGTAACTTTGTAATTCTATATACTTATATGGGATTACAAAGTTATTAATGCAGTTGGTGTATCTAGAAAACTGGACGGAAATTAAGAAATATTTTCATTTCACCTTGGTTTATACACTAAACACTAATCGTATTCTTAATTTGAAGCTTCTATGTCTGGTAGAAGTGCCTTAGAGTTTTGATGATCGGTCAGTCAGTGAGTGACAAAATTAAGAAACTTTGACTAGTTATAACTAAAAATAATAATAATAATAATAATATTCCGCAACTATCACACAACGCCATCTAGTCCCAAGCTAAGCAGAAGCTTGTGTTATGGGTACTAGACAACTGATAAACGTACTTATATATTTCTAACTACATAAATATTATAGATAAATTACACCCAGACACAGAACAAATGATCGTGCTCATCACACAAACATTTGTCCTGGGTGGGAATCGAACCCACGACCTCGGCATAGCAGTCAGGGTCACCAACCACTAGACCAACAGGCCTGTCATTACCTATACATACATGGTCTATATATACATGGTCGTGTGGTGGCAGCACATGCCATTCCATTTCCCCATATCATTCCGTGGGTGTTGTAAGAAGCGGTAGAAGAAAACAGAAGTAGCAGATGGGCAACATCATCTTTCTGCGAACAACTCAAAATATATAAACAACTGTCGTACCTAACCCGCCTGCCATGCGTGGCACTGTGGCAAATTTCTCTTCTATGAGACAATGTATAGAGGAGGGCTGTGTTTAGCAGTCAATTTAGATAGGTAGTAATGACGATAATGTTGATAGTCGTGATGGTGGTGGTGGTGATGATTCTGATGATGCTGCTGCTACTGTTGATGCTGCTGATTATGATGATTTCTATATGGATTTAATGAGCCAGCAGCAATTTATAGGTGGTAGAGCCACGCTGCAGCTATATTATGGTTGTAGCCCGAATGACAGCGGGACCGGTGAAAGACCACGCTTCCACAAAATACCAGCGTAAAATAGCAACTTAATACAGTTGTGTTTCATATGCTAAGTGTAAAGATCCGGAGATCCTTTTTACTGGAAACGAGGCACTCCATCTTAGTTCTCAGTGGTGACAAATCGAGGATAAATGTAGATGTCTACGGGCCACAGAATCTATTTACTACCAGGTGGACTGTGTGCTTGTTTGTCACCCTTTTTCATTAAAAAAATTGTTTTGCTTGATTATCGCAAAATTTGATTAATTCTTATCCTATAACTCAGATATGAGTTTGGAGAACTTTATAACAAAAAATACTTTTTCAAAGTCACGCTACGCTAGAAATTTCATAAATTGCACATGTACATTCAAAACCGGAAAAATTGTTAGTTGTCTTTACAAATACTTGACCTTGCTCTTTACCAATGCCCTCACAAACCGCAGAAGTAGTAATAAAAAAATATATTAGTAATCACTTTTCCGTAACTTTGTATTATTTTATCGACTGTACAAACTGTACAAAGCTAGTGAACAAGGTGCTGGCACCTACCACAATGTCCGGCCCGTCGTCACGACCCACTGCCCCGGCTCGTCACAAAGCATCATAACATTTTTCTCAGTTGCGCGACCTGTAACCATAAATGAATCCTTACTATAAGCTATTTTACGTAGAATATACAAATGTGAGAAAAAAAATTGTTTGATATAACAGGTACAGTATAGGCACTGTTTAAATACCGAATGCCTTCAAAAACATCCTGTTGAGGGAAATTCATAATCTCGTTTATTCTCGTATACACTCCAATCCAATGAATGCAATATATTTTATTTTCGTTTACTGCTCCAAACAACTGCATTAAGTTTTAAAATGTTATTCCATAATTTAATAAAGAAATTTTATTCTAGAATGTAGGGAATATTAACGATTTCGCTCGTGCTAATGTAGGTTATTCAGAACGGAACACAGAGTTCATAATATAACCTTCGGTTTTTTTTAACCGATTAAATTAAATCAATTGCTAAGTTAAGTGTAAGCTACACACAAAATTTGTTGTATATGTTTTTATCAAAACGAAACATCCCACGACAGTGTTTTTTCTCAGTCCCTATATATATAAATAACGAAGTCTCAGGCAAGGATTTTTGGTCGCAAAAGAACATCGATTCATATTAAGGATGATTTGAAAGGCTATTGAAATTTAAAAAAATAATCCTAATGTCTTACATCCTATGTCAAAAGAGAAGATGGATGGTTCATGGAATCTTATAATTAGTAAAATTAAATCCCAATTCAACCATACAATAACTACAAGTTACTATAAGTTTATATATTGGTCCTTACATATGAAATTAGCATTTTGTTGTACTGACCACTTTGATCTGAAATATCTCCTTTATGGTGAAGAATTCCAAATTTAAATTTAAAAATTCATTTAGCTGGTACATTTGAATTTTAAAAACAGCCATTCATTTGTTTTTTCTCATTACTTTTCTTTAGCGCCCCTTATTACCTCACAATGGAAAACATGAAATATCGGTATATTTACGAGTACGAGTTCCACCGTGGCACCAGTGCTGCAGAAATAGCTCGAAGGGTTAATGATGTGTACGGCGCTGGTGTCGCAAAAGAAAGCACGGTACGTTTTTGGTTCAAACGCTTTCGTTCTGGAAATTCGGACCTTGAGAACCAACCCCGTGGACGGTCGGAGACCAAAGCGGAAAATTAAGAATTAACTGTATTAATCCACTTGAAGCAAATCGAGAAAGTAAAAAAAACTTGAACGATGGGTACCTCATAAATTGAGTGAATCGAACTTGCAAACACGTGTCGACTGCTGTGTTACTTTGCTCAACCGACACTAAAATAAAGGGATTTGAAATCGAATCATTACTTGTGATGAAAAGTGAATACTGCACGATAATCGGAAGCGCTCTTGTAATGGCTGAACCCTGGATACCTAAATGGAAAATGGTTGAGGAGACAGCCTTCGTTTGCAAATGGTTGTCCCTAAAGCTTAAGTGCCGGATGTTCTACAGCTGTACCATAATGGTTGTTCAGGAGTCCATCTGGGAGTTAAACAAACTCTACTGAAGATCCGAGACTGATTTTACTGGGTCCATTATAGTGACGATGTCGAGGATTGGTGTCGCAAATGTACAAGTTGTGCGGCCTTGAAGGGACTTCAGACTCGTAGTAGAAGTGGATTAAAATTGTACAGTGTTGGTGCACCATGGGAGAGGACACTCCATGACGTTGCGGAGCAGTTTCAGAAAGGTGCAAGAGTAGTCCTAAGATCGTCCATGTGGATTGACTGGCGCGTAATTATGGAGCCGCTAATGCACGGGACGAGCATGTCTTAAGAGGAGGCAGTGATGCGCGCCAAAGTTGATGTCTGGTACCTGGCACTAGCGCCATCTAGGGTCGGGGAACAGAGCGAGGAGAGTTTTCTAGAAATTGCCATGCTGGAACATTTCACCTCCAGCGCCATCTAGTATCAAATAGAGGAACTAAGCTTTCTAGAATACTCCACACTCGAACTTTCTGCACCTGGTTGGTTGAGGCTGGTATTTGCCGGAATATTCCGGATGTTTTGGTAGAAAAAGCCTATATAAAGCCTTTGAAAGCCGCGATCGGGGCGGTATAAAATTGACGATACTAGCGAAGCTTTGGGAGCGAAATAAAGCGTTAAGTGTGATTTAATTCTTAATTGGTATTCAGTAATTGAAGTGTCAATTTTGGTAATTCAATCGGCAGTTATTATTGTCACGAACCCTAAGATCGTAACATTATTATGTAAACGAAATCTATAGAAAGTGCCTTCTAGCGTATAAATAAACATTTTATTCTTATTTAAAAAAGGTGCGCCTACGTTAGGAATTGCTCCAGTACTGTAAACGCGATTTACATCTATTCTAAATACGGATAAACTATTTATTAGTCATGTTATAAACAATTTTTTGTGGGATTTCTCGACTCGAAGCGAAATACAATACAATAATACATGAACAAATGAAAAGCATGAACAAAGTACAAATAAACTATGTACAAAATTAAAAAAACAAATTGTTACGGCCCTGAGTTGCCCAGGCAAGGGTCGACTAGGTTAGTCAATGTCTTATGGAAATTTATTATATAATGGATGCAAGCCAATACAAAACTTACCTAGTTCAGCCGGGCGCGACCGGGGAACAAGACTGCTACCAGAATCATCATTATTCAGTACAAGTCACTATCAACCCAAATCAAATATATAGTCAATCAGCTTATAAATTCAAAATACTACGATTTATTTCCTTGCAATATTGAGCAGAACAAATATAAATAAAAAACGCTAATCTCTTATAACCAAATGACAGCAAACAGAGCGATATAAAAAAAATACGTAATTTACCTAAGCAATCATCAACAGTTACAAATAAGGAGGTCAATATTTTCTCCAATTAGACTACACGTCAAGTCCACACTACCGTCGGTACAAACAAAGATGCCTCGTCCAGGCTGCCAACCCTTCGGCAGTTGAATCTATTATAATTATTCTAATCTGTTATAATATCTGACGCGTGGGTACCTAACCCAAAACAACACTCCGGCTTGCACAGCCTAAAGGGCGTGGTCATACGTTATACCCTCTAACAACAAAAAAAAATTATTATATTTCGGCCGGGCGCGACCGGGGAACAAGACTGCTACCAGAATGGGAGCCTAACGGGAGTGGTTCTAGCTACTGCTCCGCTAACAAACAAAAAAAATTCACTATAATACAGCCGGGCGCTACCGGGGAACGATAACCACGCTCTGCTACCAGAATGTTACGGCCCTGAGTTGCCCAGACGAAGGTCGACTGAGGTAGGGCCCATATGTACTCCAGCTTGACGGGCAACAAAGAGGAGAGCCTAATGGCTTATGGAAATTTATATATATAATGATGGATGCACAAGGAAACACAAAACTTACCTAGTTTCGAAATAGGTTAGACCCCAAGGCGTTGTGAGCGTGGTGTGAAGGTAGTGTGGGTGTATATATGAAAGAAGGTGTATAGTGAGTGCTGACTTCACCAAGGTAGGCGGCGGACAACCCGCCGTCGTTGCACCGCTTCAAAGAACGTCCTCACTTCCAGGCGCCGAACTCCAGTCTACTAGTAGTCTAGTTTAGTATTTAATTGTAGGATAAAATAGTTCAAAAAATTTTAATGTGATTTAAAATAATATATGTGTAATATGACCTATCTATTTGATACATTATAATGGCGAAACTTCGAACCTACTATAGTTGTTGCGTGGATAGATGCATAATAAGCAAAACAAAGAATACAGATATATCATTTTTTAAGTTACCTAAGAACAATGAAAGGCACATTTATTTCATTTTTTTGTTAAATAAACACTTATAGCAAAAAGAACTACGTAATAATTTAAATACAGAAGTAATATCTAAGTACTTTATTGCAAAACTTAGTTGAAATTTACGTAGGTAACTTACGAAATTTACGTAAGTAAATTGAAGTAGGTAACTTACATGTCTTTTGTAATTAAAATATTTTAAGTTATCACAAACTACTGAAATCAAAACTTTGTTTAATAGATTTTTAACTAGTTCATCACATTTCATTTAAGTACCGTATTTCTGGTTCATTTGTTGTTTACACTACCTACCAATTTCTTCCGAGCGATTTATTGAATCGCGATTCGCGACGAGTGACCTTGCACGTTGCATGCGTTAGGCACAGAATTCGCATAGTAGCAAAAATATGTTCATTCGATCAGTCAGAATA
>DWHP01008886.1:0-10401 GCA_018247895.1 Parnassius honrathi | reverse complement strand
ATATATACATATATATGTATATGTATACTAGCTTGCCCTTTTCGACGACCCTCTGTCGTGTCCTATTAAAAATCCTTAAATTCGCAAAAAAAATTGTGGGTCACTCATGGGCAAAAAAACTATCCTATCCCTCAAGTTGGACCAAACTGCACACGGTGTGCAAATTTGATTAATATCGGTTAAGTAGTTTAAGAGTCCATGGCGGACAAACAATGTGACACATAATTTATAAATAAGATATATTGCTTTCTGAACGAGCTATCACTGTCTATGGTCAACTCAGAGAATTTAAGATCTGCAACGCCGCCGCCGCTAGTTTTTATATTTTTTTCATATGGTTCTGTACACTCCAAAATGTGTATAATATCACAAAATACAAATGCATTGTTACCCCTGAGTAAGACTAAGACTGACTAAGACAGATTGCTCGTTTTCAGTAAAGGGGTTCATACTTATTAGATTTCGTTATTATTAAACACCAAATTCCACAACACACAAATTACTAATTTTGTTCATAACAATGAAACTTGAAACACAATTCTCTAACAGACCATTACTTGTTAAGTTCTTGTATTGCCGATAAACCCCCAAATATTCCAATGTAATAATAACTCCATCAAATATTCAAGAGGTAGCAAATTTGGAAGTTATGTTAGGAGTGAGGCGAGGAATGTTTACTTGCCGTATCTGGGTAAATATAGCGTTCAATGCTCGTAAATAATGCCAATTCAGTATAACAACGCTCTCGGAATTCTTTGTTTTTTTTCGAGAAGAATTCTAATAACGATGGTAATATGAAGATAAATAATAACGAAATGGCCGACAAGGATCTTGGTTATACAAATATCGAAGTTCAATGTTGGTTGACATTCGTGTAATGTGGATTAAATAATACAAGTGTTTAAAAAAAACCTTAAACAACACTCATTCATCACGAGCTGTGATGACCCTGTTAAATATTTTATTTTATCCCGGTGACCTCGATCAGGATACTAGTATACAAAATATAATAAAATAATAAATTTTTGTATACTTACCGGTACTTGATACGGTTGCAAATTGTCAAGACAATCGATGAAATATATTGATGAATTTTTATGGATGAAAATTACATTGAAAGATTCCGTTACATAAATAGTAGACATGTATCAATCGAGAATGATTCGTTCATTTGACCCGGGTCACATCAAAGTATTGATTAATGCAATTAATAAAGTTAGTCAAAACGACAATAAATCGATAGACTATGAATTTCTAGCGCGCTATTGAATACGCTATGATATAGCACGCTATTTATAAGAAAGCAAGTAGGAGGACAACAAGCACGTTAAGTTTTGCAGCACGCTATATCTCGTAGCACGCTACATTATATGTCGTTCGTTAGATAGAGCGCGTGCTGTATAAGAACATTACTTTGTAATAAGTCGCATTTTAGACTTAAGTAAATTAGAACGGTAAAGAAAAAAACAATGAACACTCTCTCATACTTTTCGGGCTTGCGACTATCTATAATCGATGTAAACGTTATTTTAAACTTAGTGTAAATTATAAATCAATTAAAGACGTACTTAAAAACTTTATTGATTGTATATACAAAAATAAACTATTTACATACACTATTATATACACTTTTGTATCTATATTTTATTTACATTTAAATACATTATTTAGGCTACTTTTAGTAGTAGACAACTGTGTTCTTAGATCATTTATAAATATACAGTATACACGAACTAAACAACGTCTAACGCTAAATTAGGTCGTGCGCGATGAATAGCGTGCTACTAGATCAAATTTTCGTCACACGTCCACTCCCAACAGCGCTACTGCTAAAACTAGTTCTGGAGAGATAGCGCGCTATAATATGGATGGCGCTATGTGCTATATTAACCACCATTAGCAATTACACTTTTTGCACGTTCCGGATCTAACGATTGACAGGACCTACGACCAGAGTATTGTAATGTATGACGATCGACATTACCAAGCTGGTCTCACAGATCATTGATTACTGAAACTCGAAATGATACATTGAATGTTCGACTTGAATGACCCGGTTCGTAAGACAAATCAATGCTTGAATGATCGAGTCACTAGAAATGAATGAATGACAGATGTCCAATAAATAGGTACACGCGAAGCTAATAAAAGCGTGTTAAAAATCTGTTTGTGGCATTATTCCTTCCTAACCAAGTCCACTGATGAACTAAGGCTCTCCCAAAAAAGGTCATATATCATAGTCCTGAGCCACTTTCATCCATCGACTTCCTGCATGTCTCCATTACATGGAATGACGACCTGGTAGATTATTATTCCATGTAATGTGGTGCTGCCCCACACTTCTCTACCCGGTACGAGGCTGCCACTCGAGAACCTTTCTTCACTATCTATTGTCGGTTCTTTGAACTATATGACCGGCCTATTGCCGCTTCAGCTTGCTGATCCTTTAGGCGATGTCGGTTACATTGGTTCTACTGCTTATTTCTAAGTTTATGACACAGAGACACCCAGAGCATAGTCCTTTCCATAGAAAACGAGCTTTTGTTTATTACGGAAGTATAATTTACGTTCAGCGAATCAGGCAGGTGACATGTTATAAAGTTATAATTATATATAAGATATATTTGAATACAGCCTTTTATAGGCGTTGCTAAGACCAGCATCTGGGCCCATCGTTAGAAGAGCGCCATAATAGATAATTATTACATTGTTAACAAAATTACATTAGTATGTATACGTTTCTTTAGTACAAACGGGTGATAACAAGAGTTTCAAAAATTTGTTACAAATTTTGAGTCGGAAAGAGGCCAACACTCCGTGTAATACTACTATATATAGATGTTCTATATATACTGTTAATGATTCGCAGTTTTGATTCGTCAGCGTCATTTAAGCTTCAGTGTGTTTCGCTTGCGGCATGACGACAGTGTCGCCACATGTATTGAAATCAGGTTGAAAAAGGTTTTTTTTTATAGGACAGGTCGACAATCGAGCACACAGTTCACCTGATGGTAAGTTGTTGCTGCGGACCATAGACATCTACATCTATCCTCGATTACGAATTAAAATGCAGATGCGTTATCACCCGTGTGGATTAAGATGGATTGCCCCGTTTCCAGTAAAAAACATCTCCGGTTCTGTACGAAACACAACAGCGTTTAGCTGCTATTTGTCGCTGGTATTTTGTGAGAGCGTGGTCCTTCCCCGGTCGAGCCGACCCATTCGTGCTACAACTATACAACTTATATAACTGCAGCATGGTTCTACCACGTATAAAGGTTTCAATAAATATATAAAGAATCTCATTCAAACGAGATTTATAATAAGAAATATTTAAATACTATTAAGTACCTATAATTGTTTGTATATATAAATGACCTACGTATTTTGGACTTTTCACTTTTATAACGTTATAGACTATTAAAGTCCACTCCTAAACATAGACCTTTCCCATAGATTACCTCATAGGGGAGATATTTGCCATAGTTGTCACGCTTGCCAAGCGGATTGGCAACCGCAATTTTCTATTTTTGGGTGTTAATAGGAAGAAGGCTGCCCATCTCCTGGTTTTGTTTTCTTTATTCTTACACCGCCACTACACGGTACTTTTCATTCTGGTTATTATAATGTTGTATATACACTGTGTGAAATGAACACATCATATAATTATCGGATACATGAAAGTTTAAATTTTATGTTAATATTTTTTGTTTCGAATTTTTTTTTCTTTACAGGCTCTTTGATCTACGGTTAAACAAGATGTTATTCGCATGTATTTCTGGGACGACATGTTTATGTAGGCCTTATAAAAAATTTGCCTAACTGCGTCATTTATAATTTTATATTATTATAATTATAACTGTGTCGGTAGAGCCACGCTGCAGCTATTATGGTTGTAGGATAAATGGGTCGGCTAGACCGGGGAAGAACCACGCTCTCACAGAATACCAGTGTAAAATAGCAGCCTGATGCTGCTGTGTTTCGTATGGTGAGTGTAGAGAACCGGAGACCCATTTTACTGGAATCGAGGCATTACCTCTTAGTACCATTTTGCATTGCGTATTGTAAAAAGTGTCTGATAGGATATTGGGCTTGTGATTGTGTAGCTGAACTCCAGAGTCTAACGAAATATCACCTCTCTCAGGAAGCTCTATCTATATTTACATTTTGGCTATATGTGGTTCGGGTGGCTAACAGCTCCTTAAGTTCTGCTTACCATTTCGAAAAACAAGAAGCAGAGGATAGGAGCTTCTCCCAGCGTATTGAGGATTTTGCTTCAACCGACTTTGAGGTTCGAGTTCAGATGTCACGGGTTAGGTTTCTTTGTGATAATTTGTTTTATTATTAATTCAAGCCTTCTGAAATGTATACAAAATAAATACATATTATATAAACGCAAAAATCTTCCGTTGGCAAGTTGTTTTCTGATACACGATACAAAGTAGATAACTGCCTAATTTAGTTATTTTCAACGGTTGGGCTCGTCTGCGTAACCCACAAAAACACGTTTTTGTTAAATCCGGTCATTAGAATGCGTCGAAGTTTTGATGAGCGGAGACATTGTAATGCTGATCTGTTTTTAATTCATCCCGACATTTGTAATTTCACAGTTTAAAAGATCTGTAATTTCGACGTGCAATGTGTGAATTTCACGAATATCGTTAAATAAGTTTTTTTTTAGAATGATTTCTTATATTTACGCGAACATTACACATTGATTAAAACTACTTTTACGGATTTTTTTCGCGTTTAATTTAAATGATTTTTAATTGACATCCCGTAAGGTGAAGGCTACGATGTCAATGTTAACCCGGAGTACCTTCAGCTTTTTAATTATTATTTATGGTCTTGGTTCAAAAAGCTGAAGGTACTTCGAGTTAACGTCGTCTCCCTCAGTGTGACCATGGATGCTGGAAAGCACCCGATACGTCGCGAATTAAAAATCATTTAAATTAAACGCGAAAATACCCGTAAAAGTTATTTTAACAGACACTCATAGTATGTATTATTAGTTTTTAATACTTATTGTCATATTCTGTTTTGTTGTGCACACTTTATTGAATTATAGACTATTTATAATAACGTTTGTTACTGTATTGTGTCTTATTAATAAAATATAATAAAACGTTAAAACACAATCTCATCATATATACAGAATTGCAATACCAGATAGTAGAAAAAGAAAGTAATATTAATTTGTCAGATGCATGTCAGTTCCAAGGATACATGCTGTAATGTAAGACTTAAGTAAACAAAACACTGGCACATAAGAAAAGAAAAATATATGCACTCACACTGTACTTACACATACACACACGTTGCGGAAATGCGAAAGTCATTAAAGAAATTGGAAAAGTTTCATTGTATCCTCTATTTGGAGAAGTAGCCGCATTTATCAAACGCTGTCACCGAAGTAGGCCACTGTGTCGCATGACTGTCTTATAAAAATGCCCCTCCTTATGGTTATTTTGTAGGTCCCATTCAAGCGAATGGGTTATGATATTTCTTTTTGTTTTTGTGGTTTTATGTCTTTTGGTAGCTGTTCGTTGTTTTTTAAAGGAATTACATTTAAGCGCTTGGCACATATGCACATTTCATTATACGAATATGCATATTTCATGAATATTGAATTTAAAATAAGAACTGGTATCGTTGTTATGGTCATAATCGCTGTACCAGGTGTGGTTAGGCAAGATAACTCTCTGAGGTTGTCAACGCTACAGAAAACTATAAAAATATATGGGAATGACATATCCGAACGTTACGTAACTCGGTGATTTTATTCATTTTATAGTTGTTAACCCCCGATGAAAACAGAGGGCTGTTATAAGTTTGTAGTGTCTGTGTGACTGTCTGCGCTACCATAGCTCCTGGAAATATAAACCAATTTTGATTAGATTTGTTTCGTTTGAAAGGTGTCTTAATCGAGAGTGTTCTAGCTATGTTTCAACAAAATTTATTCAGCCATTTGAAGATCATCAACTGTTTTTGTTTCAGCGGCTTTTTATTTTTAAGTTATAAGTATGTAGCGTGAATTACAGTAACATTTTATCTTGGCCAACCCTGCAGGTATTCGTACCCCGCAGGCTTCTTTGTAGGACCCCTAGCCATCTTCTATAATACCCATAAGTTGTAATACGGTGATGGATTGGAGTATGTTATACCGCCTAAATATTATATCCCATACACGTTTTAATAATAACTAACCGTGATTGGAATAATCTATACTAGAAATTGAATTTAAAGTCGAAATACAACACACTGTATTCACATTTATCAGAGAAACAAATTTACTGGCAACATTGATAAACGTTTTGATATAAAAAATATTCATTTGAAGTTTTTCAGTGTACGCTGCGGCAATTTGTTGATGGAATTGAAGCGTTCCGCATTTAAAATATTTATATTCAACAAATAGTTTTAAGTTTTGTTTTAAATAAAATAGACGTTAAAATTCCACAAGCCTGTCGTAAGTTTTTAGATTATGCTGCAATAATTCAAATATAAATAATGTATGTTTTAACCTACAAATTCGTATCCAATATATAAAAAAATAATGTTTGTTTGTTTATTCGTATTTTATGCGCTGCCATACCTTCACGTTATCAGATTGCGTGAACGTTATAAACATTGTATAATTTACCGACAGTGGTGCGAGTATCGTACCGAAAAAAATATTTTAATGTTTTGTAATTATTCTATTTTACAATGAACGTATTATCATTCCTAAGTAATCAATATAACTCTTCCAAATTTAAAACGAAGTTTCCATGATCATTTCGTAGAGCCAAGCTGAGCTATATTGTGGTTGTAGCACGAATGGGTTGGCTCGACCGGGGTGGGACGACGCTCTCACAGAATACCATCATAAAATAGCGGCTTCATGCTGCTGTGTTTCGTGTGGTGAGTGTAGAGAATCGCAGACCCTTTTACAGGAAACGAGGCATTCCATTTCAACCCTCGGGGCTGGCAACGCGTCTGCATTTTGGTTCTTCATTGAAGATAGACGTAGATGTCTATGGGCTACAGCATCCACTTACCATCAGGTGCTCGTTTGTCACCTAATGCCATAAATAATCATCAATATCATTACAGCCCTTCACAACTCCATCGCAGAACATAGACCTCCCCCAAGGAATTCTACAAAGCACGGTCCTGGGCCACTTGCATCCATCAACTTCCTGCATGTCTCCTGCATGTCCCCATTACATGGAATGCTGTCAGTTCTTCGAGCTGTATGGCCGGCCTATTGCCACGTCAGTTCACCCTTATTCTATAAATAAATATCAATTAGTCTTTATTATATATTATTCTTCTGTCCGTGTGTGTGTGACTGAACTGGTTCTACACGGCTGGACCAATTTTGATTAAATTTTGTGTGTGATTAAGATGATTTGAAAATGATCGTATTCACAATTGGACCCGGTAGGTGGCGCTGTTGTCGGGATCCAGAAATCACCCGTGCAAAGCCGAGGCATATTGCTAGTATAATATGAAATGCCGGTGTGCGTGTGTTCGTAATTCTTTTACATCTAATTGGTCCAGGCCGATTTTGATGAAATTTTATGCGGTACATATACGGTCACCCGGATGGTTTATAAGTAGAATTAGACACTGTTGTCGAGATATAGAAATCACCCATGTGAAGCCCGGGCGCATCGCTAATTAAATGTAAAAATGTTGTATTTTAGAGATATGTGTTTTTAATCTTTTGATCACTAAATTTTTATGTAATATTTCATATTACATTACGTGCAAGACAACTTTGTCCCACTGATCTTACATACTTGCTCGTAAAATAAAAATAAAACCAAATATAAAACAAACAATTTTAAATTTAGAAATAAAACTTTTCGTAATATGGACTTACCTGGCATCGACCATCAATGCACATGTCCAAACTGCCAGGTCGACATCGTGTTCCGTCCGACACCCGCGCAGCAAGCACCGCTACCACCACTCGATCTTCGTCGTCCAAGGACACCGTCTATCAAAATACACATTTTATTTTTTACACGTATATAACATGACAATGAGTTTAGGTATATAAATATAGATATATTATCATCATCATGATAGCTCCTCACAGGTCCACTCGTGAACATAGCCTATGTTAAAGCCACAAAATACAATCCTGAGCCATCTGCATCCATTGACTTTCTGCATCTCTTAGCACATCGTTACTACATGTATAAATAAAAATATAAATACAAACAAAATATCAATATTTAATTGATTTGTTGTTTTGGTCACCCAAGACTAAATTGGAATGCTTCATTTCCAGTAAAAAGGGTTTCCACTTCTTCACACTCACAATACGGAACCCAACAAAATCTGATATTTCACGCTGGTATTCTGTGAGAGCGTGGTTCTTCCAATATGGCTGTATTTAGTACACGATAGAGCCATACGTTCTACCACGTATTTAATACATTAATATATCTACTTGCTGATAAAGACTCGACATCTGTTAGCCTGAGGGATGGCGTAAAATACGTTATGTGTCACTGGTTTTTTTCAGGTTTGCTTCAATAACAGTTCCGTCGGCATTGAGTTCTATAAAGTGAAAAACCGAAAGCAATTAATTAGGGCATTTAGTTGTCGTTTTATTAAGTGCCTCTACTAGAAGCATAAATTGAAAAAGAAACGGAATCTGCTCCGGGAAACTTTTTCTCGAGCATCGAAATGATGTTTATTTTATTGCAAAATACAAATGTTGAAAAGTTAAAAGCTTGAAGTACGTTTTCGCGTTTTGACTTTGCATTTCACGATCGATATCCTCCACGATAGGATAATAAAATTTCAGTTAACATATTAGACAAGTATCTTTTGATTATAAGAGGAGACGGAGAGAGAGAAGGAGAATAGTAAATGAGTGAGTTAAAAGAGAGAGACAGAGGAATCATTAAAACACCTAGCAATTTTTTAAAATATGCACTAAGATGAAAGGGAGAAAAAATAGATAGTAATTGAGCGAATGGGCAAGAAAAGAAGAAAATCATTACTTTATCTTGGTTTCCTAGAGAATATTAGATGAAAACATATTATGTAATTTTTCAACTTTATGGCAAAAGTATCTCCTTTTATAAAAAAGTATATTACCAGAGCACACAGAAACTGGCAAAAAGAGTTATAGATATAAGTTTCGGGTGCAATGTATTATGCACTTTAAACTTACCTATATATACAACGTATACAAAACATAATATGCTTTTTGGAAATTTCAATGAAAACTGTTTTTAACATCAGCTAACTACACACTGTATGGCGAGGTTACAACCTGTACATCCTACTGCTAGGCACTGGTTTTGCTCTCATTTTTGATAGGGTTTTAGTTCAAAGATTTGTCTGTCGTGCTGTCCTTGAGAGCCATGAGTCATGCACAATCCTCACAATGTTTTACTTCATCGCTGAGCACGTGGCAAATTAACACCTACAATTGTTTTTGAAGATTTCATTAGTGCCGCTGAGGATTTAACCCTCCCCATCCGGCTACACATTAAACCTAATTTAATTTTGCAAATGACTAAACCAAAATGGCTAAAGAATTTTTTAAGGATGGGGAGGTAAACGAGCTTTTGGCTCACGTGATGGTAAGTGATCACCTTCGCCCATGAAAATGTACAATACCAGGGAAATTGCAGGTGAGTAGCCGGCCTTTTGGAAATAGTAAGCTCTATTATTAGTTACAAAGTTTTTCATATGTATATGACGTAAACATATGAAATATGATTAAATCCCAGACGTTAGTCTAAACGAGATTAAAACGGCTCTGCAGCACCTTAAAAATGGCGAGGACCCATGCAATGATGGAACTACAGCGTAGCATCCGAAAACGAGTAGAAAACCAGTAGTTAAAGTCTTTCATGGTGGGGCTAATCTGGAAGTATGGAGCAGAAGTGCGATGGTCTTGTTTTTCAAGAAAGGCGACAACGCTTGAAAAACTATAAATTGATTTCCCTTTTGAGCTACGTTTACGTGCCGTTTTCGAGAGTCATTACAGACTGGACGACTTCCAACCTCCCGAACAATTACCATGAATTTCAAAAAATACAGTTTGTGGAGTGGAGTGCTCAGTTTGTAGAGAGTGCTTTTATGCTTTCATTGACACCAAATATTGTGATAGTGTAACTGACTACACTGAGAAATGACAACATGTCAATTCGCCAAAAAAGCTTTAGCACCGTAGATCACACACACACTTCGGCAAATTACACAGAAGACTTATGAGTACAGTTTGCAACTTTGCCTTGCTTATGTGGATGCCGTCGAAATTTATGTGGTGCTACAGTCCCTTCAGCGGTGCCACGTTGACTGTCGGTACATCAAAGTGCTGAAGTGTTTGTACAGTAGGGCTACGATGGCTATCCGAGTACAGAACCAGAGTACGAAACCTATCCA
>DWHP01008885.1:0-10401 GCA_018247895.1 Parnassius honrathi | reverse complement strand
AACGATTGTAACGTCAAAACACATCTCGTGTTGACATTTATACGTGTGAATTGACGTGTTAGTGACATTTTAGTGGCCAAGCGGGTTTCGCCCACTCCACCGTTCTATTATGTATGTATTATAGTATTCTACGGTTTACATACGTAAACTTCACAACAACAAATATCGAGACTCGGAACAGTTATTTGTAGGCCATACTAATACTTGTCACGCGAAGGATTCGAACCCGCTCGCCCTCAGCGCCGCAACCCATTGCTAAACCACTGCGCTTCATAGCCGTCAAAGGTCTTGGCTTAAGTAATTTGTAAGTAATGATTGAAAGGCCTTTTTACGTGGTAGAGCTACGCTGCAGCTACATTAGCTGTAGCACGAATGGGTCAGCTCAACCGAGATAGCACCACGCTCCCATAGAATACCAGCGTGAAATAGCAGCTTAATACTGTTGTGTTTCGTACGGTGAGTGTAGAGAACCGGAGACCCTTTTTTACTGGAAACGAGACATTCCATCTCAGTCCTCAGGGGTAACAGCAACTACCAATAATGGTAATTATCATCAGGAGGACTATGTGCTAGTTTGTTACCCTTACTCTTAAAAAAAAGTAGCCTGATGATTAAGGATACAGACAACGAAACTCAAAAGTTGTGGGTCCCGCCATTCAATTACCATATTACCGTGAACTACTACTCCTGGCACAAGCATTTGAAGCTTAGTTTGAATGGTTATAGTTCTTAATTTTTTTTTAAATAGAACTGAAGTGATAAAGAAGTTTACAGTTCACCTGATGGTGACTAGTTGCGGCAAACTTCAAACAAAGAAATCCACAGATGCGTTATCACTTCAGAAGACAAGGACAGAGTGGCGCACAGCCTGTAATTATACTGAATCTGTATGCCCTTCAGACCTGAACGCAGCAGTGCAAGCACTGTTATTTGGTGACAGAAACAGGTGAGCGTGGTGCTTACACAGACTGAGTCCTAGATAGAAAAGAAGTCCTACCATCAAGGAAGTAGCAAGTGCTATTATTCTTTACTAAAAAAGGTGAAACCTTAAACGACAGTAGCTTAACGGCAGGTCGCGTACCGCGAATTCAACAGGTCGTAGGTTCGAATCCGTCATTCGATAACTGTCGTGAACCACTGCTAAAGTTGGGTCTACGCTGGAGGAGCTGAGCTCGAGCTGAGCCGCTCTACTCGCGGTGTTAAGTGTGCACGTACAACGAGCCTATAACATTTAAATCGATGCATGCGATGCAAATTCCTTTGGGTTCGTCAAAAAACTGACAATACGCGAAGCACAGTCTAGCACGAACAAAACGCTCGAAGCGAGCTCGTTCGAGGTTTTTAAAGGCGGCTACTCACTTGCCCGCCGCAGAGGCAATCTAGGGTGAACAGCGATTGAAGCAATATCAGAACTGTTTCTACACACATTCCCGCCGTTTAGTATGAGAGTGTACGTCTCGCTGGACAATCACTGGACACACGCTTTAGGAATGGCGCCGGTTTTATCGAAATTTCTAAGTTTTGGTATAGCATTGGCTCTCGCTTCCGTGCCGCAAAAAAAAGAGAAAAGGAGAGATACTGGGTGAAGAAGGTGGTTGCAAAAACGAAGGGAGTTGTACCACATGCACATGATACAAGAGTTGGAATTAGATGACTTTAAACTTTTTGCCAATCGATATTGCTTCTTTTGAAGAGCTCCTTGAAATAGTGACACCGTTAATAGAAAACAAGATACATTTACGCGGTAGACTGTAAGTGCTAAAGAACGATTAACAGCAATACTGCGGTTTTTTTGAATGGGCAAAAAAATATTGAGAATTAGGTATCCTACCATATTCTAGGATAAGCAATACCAATTCATTTTGTCATACTGATAATAATAAATTAATGCAAGTTACTTCGTCTAAGTATCTATATAAATTAATAAAATACTTGAAGAAGGCACTGACCTTCCTTAATTACCGCGAAAAGGACGTACATTTTTAATTTTTTTTTTGAAAACTGTTATATCGATGTCCATTTCTAGTTCACGAATTATTTCGAACATTAACTCAAACGTTTGCTGTCTTAAATCTCGGTTAAAATATTGTTTTTTAATCCCACATGTGGGATCGATCTTTACATACTTGTATAATCCGTGTCCAAACTTCACGCTCTTTACTGTTGTCCATAGTAACTTCTAAGTACTCACACGTGCTCCGCGCGAAAGTCGCGAACGAAGGAACGAACTGATTAAAATTGCCCCAGTTGGGCTACATAGGCGGTAGCGGCAGCTACGATCTAGGGAGCAAGGAAGGTCTTGCGCCCCTGTCGCCCTGCCACAGGGCCGACTTAGAAAATTGCCCCTGCTTACATCCACACATCACAATCAAGGAGGCAATCAAAGGTCTTCCCCACTTCTACACCTTAAATTGGCCCTGCGGCAGGCAAGTGAGTAGCCGTATTAAATCGGTCCATACTAAACGTTCGCGGTTCGTCTAGCGTAGTCCCACATAAACACAAGCTTTTTAACCTTACCAAGAGTTGTTAAAGGGAATATTAGTAATATAAATAGCATTGCTAGTATTAACAAGTAGTAAAATCGAAAATTTCGTACAACCTACTTCAATATAAATAAAACGATAACATCAATGTATTCGAAGTCCATTAAATAGGCATTATTAAGGATAACTCAAAAACTCCTGGTCAGATATTGACCAAATTTATACGGGTCCATGCGAGAAGCATCAGATTTCAAATAAAAAAAGATTCATCAAAATTGGTTCACCTAGAAAAAAGTACTGAGGTAATACATATAAAAAACATAGTCGAATTGAGTACCTCCTCCTTTTTGAAGTCGGTTAAAAAGAAACTTACCGATAACGACCACCTCCTTGTAGATCACGTCATCTGATAAAGTGTGTTGGCAGGGTTTCATGTTGTCCCTCATTATAGCGACGCAGATTCTATCGTCAACCCTCGCAGTTTCTTTTCTTAGTAAACCGATTATATCTTTATAATTATATAATCTGTGGTTTTTGAATGTAGAATTCAGTGTTCGAATTTCAAATTCGTAAATAAATTAAACAGTTAAATTATATCACAGGCAGTTTAAAGTCTTATGAGACTGTTCTAAAATGCTATTTTATTTTCCTTCGGCGTCGACGGACTCGTAAATAATACAGGTCTATGGTTGACGATCTCGTTGAAGTATTCAGGGTGGTTTTTTAATCTGTAACAAGTAGAAAAAAAACATTGAGAAGATCGAAATATTGCCAAATAATAAATATAATTAGTTACGCTTTTAAGGATGACTCACGGTAGACCGTGTCGAGTCCGAGCCGAGTGTCGGCAATAGCGCGGTCAACTAATATACATATACTTTGTATGGACACTCAGGCTATACCGAGCGGCAACCGAGTGACGGCCGAGCAACGGACAACGCTCACCAACAACTCAGTGTCGGCTTCTTCATCGGGATTCGAACACTGCGCTACAGAGCCGTCAATAAAACAAACTAGTGTATTGTTTAAACCATTGAGCAAAGTGTAATAAACATTAACCTTGTATGTACGCTGTAAGTCATAACAAAGTATGTAATTGCCGTTCAATACATGATTGAGATTACCGGAACGCATGTATACATTTTTCTTCGTCTTATGTCGTGGGGTCTGGTCATAGTAAAAACAAAATAGTAGGCTCACGTCTAAGAAATTTACGAACTCCGCTAAAATGACTCGTGCTAGTATGGACTCGTACGCACGAGCTACACGCATACAACAATACTTGCCAAGTCGGAAAGATCGGGCTGAGTCGGAGACGGCCAATGTCGCGTTCCGCAATCACTTTTGTTTGAGACTTTGTAGACTTTTAAAAAAAAATTGCTGGCAGTCTGTTTTTCGTTTTATTTTCTCTTTTTATAAAATAAATTAATATATGCGTTTGTTTAAGTAAATTAGCTTTTCATTCCTATACACTATATATAGATATATTACTATATCTATATATAGATACATACCTCGTAATTACATTAATTATCGTATCACGTCAGATCAAATTAATTTTAAACATTAAATTTGAGCGGACACCATATGCTTAGTATTAATTTACTCATTTTTTTATTTATTTGGTATTTGTTATTAATGTAAAGCCGTTTTTTTGACAAACATTGTTTTTTTGAGAGGAAGCTAAAGAAATTATTTAAAAATATGACGCATAGGTGTGTATCCGTAAGTATTATGTTTGTAACTACTTATAAAATTAAATGAGACTTAGCCGTTAAACAAAAAGAAAGTGACCACCGTAAAACAGTAGGCACTTCAGATCCGCGCAGTGCGGGAGGAATCCTTCTATTCTGTTTTTACTATGGTTCTGTTGCGACCACCAACGTGGCAGAGCCTCACTGCAGTTAAACTAAGACTGCAGCATTTATAAAAAACAGCAAGAACGGTAAAAGACCACGCCCCCACAAAATATCAACGTAAAATAGCAGCGTAAAGCTGCATTCCGTAAGGTGAGTGGCAAGAACCGAAGACCCTTTTTAACGATGATGAAACATTCGACCTCAAGTCAAGGGAGTTATAGCTTTCTGCATTTTGACACTTTATAGGGGGTAGACATGGGTATGTCTATGGGCTATAGCATCCACTTGCCATGAAGTGACTGGCTGCTGGTTTATCACCCTTTATGATAAAAAAGACGTGGGACATTTTTAGCCCCTTCAGCATACGACTATAGAAAGAGTTAATAGATATATTGCAGATTAACGTTCCTACTTATGGATCTTATTACTATCTAACGCCAGGTGGAATCACGGTCATAATGGGATATTTACGAGGGATGTTATCTTCTGACATGTACGACTGAAAACCGGCGTCTCATAGCAGCTTAATGCTGCTGTGTTTCGTATGACGAGTAGTGAACCGAACACCTATTTTACTCGTGACGAGGAATTCCACTTTAGCGCTCAGGGGTAACAACGCACCTGTATTCAGATTCTTAATCGAGGATAGATGTAGATGTCAATTAGATACGGCATCCACTTACCTTCAGGTGGAGTATGTGCTCGTTTTTAACCCTTATTCTTTAAAAAAAATCTATTAGTCGCGGAACTGCAAGTCAGACCTGAAAACTTCTTAACTTCACAAACGTGTAAACATTATTTTTGGGTTGTAAAGAAATATTTTTTTAAAGTATTGTCGTGCTATTATTGATCGAAGATCGTATTAATATAATGATAATATTTTCATTTCTTGCGCTGTTTTACACGAAAAAAACGATTATTATCTATATAATACAAACAAATTTAAGAATACATATCAATATTGTAAAATTTAATCAATTGGATTGGAGCGTGACGGTGACGCTAGTTCAGTGTTTTTTCCCCATCCCAAAAGCGTCCTATTAAGCACGTTGGGCACTTTTGGGATGGAAGAAGTTTCCACGTCAATAGTGTAAGTAGCCAGACCATTGGATCTTAGCTTAATGGGTCGACTACCAATCATAATCGAGAAACGACGTCATCTATGGGAACAAATCCAAGAGGACTAAGATGGAATGCCTCGTTTCAAGTAAGAAGGATCTTCAGTTCTCGTCATTTGCTAAACCACCAAACCTATTAGCATTATGCTGCTGTTTTACGCTGGTTCCCTGGGAGTATGTGTAGTGGCGGCTCTTGCAAAAATTGTAGGTGGTGCAAGATCTCAAAATAGCGCTTCTCTACATATATAAACCTTAGTGTTCTTGTGCTATGCAGTTGCTTATTCATGATTATAAATAACAGATCGCGGAAAAAGTTTCTTCGTATATTGTTTGTATAAAAATGAAGAAAATCTCTTTGGTTGTACTGTTTGTATCTGGCTGCTTTTAAAAGAACACATATAGAAACATTAAGAAAAAGTAAAAAACTCTTTCCCGCCATTTTGCAATTGTTTTTCTATCCGCAAAATGAGTGAATCTAACGAAGAAACTCGATACTTCTAAGGTTTTATTACCAAAAAAGAGAAAAATGCGACTCAAGCCGCGAAAAAAATTTGTGACGTTCATGGATCTAACGTGCTGTCAGCAAGAGTAGCACAAAGATGGTTCAAGCGTACGGTACGGAAATTTTGTCAAACATGCAGCTCGCTCTGGTCGCCCTGATACGGTTAAAGTCGATGCCATTTTCAACAACCCTCAGAGAACCCTTTGTCGTATCTCTTTAAGTTCAGGGAAATCCACCGGAACTCTGGTGTGGACACCTTTAACTATTCCTGCCATGTACGCTCCATTATCGTATCATTAACCTCGACAGTCATTCACGTCTTGGTCAAACTCTTGTTTTCCGCCCGAAGAGTCTTTTACCGACTTGTAAGCAACAAAATACTCTTTTTCTGCTTACTTACTTCTCCACTCCATTAGTGTCAACAAACGGAATATGAGTCGTAACCAGTGCCTGACGGTAGCGTTTCGGTTGTATCGGCGTCCTTCCGATGACGGCGCCAGGTGCGGTCGCACCGGCGGCACCGCCCCAGGGCCGCCACTGAGTACGTGGTCCCATTCCGGTCGAGCTATTCGTTTTTCCAACATGATACAGCGACAGCGTGAATCTACTACGTACATTAAATATTTATTACTCAAAAAATATGACTGACGAAGGTTATCTATTACCTATTACTATTGGTAGGTACCACCCTGTAACTCTGGCACCAAGCAGCAGTGCATGCACTGCTGTGTACCAGTCTGAAGGCCATAAAGAGACAACTTATTTAGAGGCTGTGCCAGGTTCCACTTAGTCCTCAGAGATAGACGACCGCGGAAGGACTACGCTCTCACAGAATACCAGCGTAAAATAGCAGCTTAATACTGCTGTGTTTCGTATAGTGAGTGTAGAGATCCGGACACTCTTTTTTCCTGCAAACGAGGTATTCCATCTTAGTCCTCAGGGGTGACAACAAATCTGTTTTAATTCTTTATCGAGGATAAATGTAGATGTCTATGGACCACAGCATCCACTTACCAACGAGTGCACTGTGTGCACGTTTATCACCGTTATTCTATATAAAAAATTGCAATAGCCTTTTACCACCCCGTGGGCTGTACGTTGTTTCCCTTTTTAGTTCTAAAAAGAAATACGTGAGTTTTACTTTCGTTGTAAATACAATTAAAAACCAAAACGTCGCAGTTACGAGTAAGTTCGTTCTCACGTACACTTTCCACATTTTATCACAAAATTTACGGGGTCGTGTCACTGGTGACATGAAATAGATATCACGTGATATGATAGGTGCTATCGATGTCAGGAGTGACAGTCGTGGTATGTAAGAATGTGGAATTTTTATAAAAATATATTATTAACAAAAAAGTCTTATGAGGCAATCTATTAGCAAACCTATGTTCAATAGTGGACTAACTGGAAAACAGAGGACTCTTATACGAGGGCGACACTGAAAGTTTTTAGAACTGGCCACTTGTAAACGATATAATAAAAAAATAAGGTTCAAAATTAGAAAATGGAACTCTTTGCCAATATTATTGTGTATGTGTTTTATTAATATGTCATTTGTTTACGATTTGGCGGCAAATTGAAACTTGTCTATGTCACGTCAGCGTGAATTTAACGCACGAAAATTTTCGTACAATAATTTTTTATGACTTTCGATGTCATTTAATTCAACAAGAAAGTTATGAGATAGACTTCATTTCCAAAAATTTTTAAATGATCGAAAAACAGTTACTGCAGAGTGGTACACTAACAACTGTTTGCAACTTGTTTTGGAAAAAGTTCGGGAGAAACGACCTCGCAGTAAGATGCTCCACCACCACAACGCCTCGCGCACACCGTCAATCAAACAATCGACTACTTGGAGACGTCAGAAGTGGAATTACTGGGTCACCCGCCGTATAGCCCCAACCTCGCACCTTACGATTTTTATTTATTTCCTAAAATAAAAGAAAAACCTCGAGGAAAACGTTTTATGGATGCCGAGGAAGCAATTGTAAAGTGCTTTTTTCAGTGGTTTCATCGGATGCAGCGATGTATCGATGTAAATGGACACTATTTTGAAAGGATATAATAGAACTAATAACTTGCCAGTTTGTTCAGTTTTTGATTTTCTAAGATCATTCAGTGTCACCCTCGTAGGCAATGCTGTAGCAATTATTCATATTATTAACATTCGATAGCACAGAAGTGCCAAAGTATGAATATCTCGGGCTTTACCATCCATGATTACCAGCGTAAAATAGCAGCTTAAAACTGCTGTGTTTCGTATGGTCAGTGTAGAGATACGGACACCCGTCTTTACTGAAAACAAGGTATTTCATCTGAGTCCTCAGAGGTCCGTAGATGTCTACGGACAAAAGCATCCACTCACCATCAGGTGCACGGTGTGCTCGTTTATCACCCTTATTCTATAAAATAATGCCAACATAGACACAATCACGTATAGTTCATTCATGTGGGAACGATAAATGAAATTGTCTCGAACGAACTTGACTTCTTTAATTAAATTACAAAATTCGTCCCAAAAATCTGCACACGTTTCTCCGTTCACTTTTCAGCCATTGAACCCTCTTGCTCATATGTTCGTTCAATATCATTTACTCATCTTCGTTCGGAAAGCAAATCCTACATCACGGACGCGGTGAGTGTGTGTGGTCAAACCTCAAGAAATAACATTGGATATAGTTTTGATTTTAACGTCAAATACACGGGAACAACGGGAGGAATCATTGCATACACCAGAAAACCACTAAATATTATTGCAACAAATATTGCTTCCGCTTGGGATTCTAACTCGGGATTTGCTTGGTACCGTTACGAGCTTGCGGTTAATGACAATAAAAACTGCCGATTGTATTACCAAAATTGACACTTTAATTACCGAACACCAATTAAAACTTAAAATGAAACACAATTCGCAGTTATATAGTTTCTAAGTATTCGTTTGATCGCCAATTTAATACTGACCCGAGTCGCGGTCAATACCAGTCTTATATAGGGCCTTTTCTACTGAAACATCTAGAATGTTCGAGTAAATACCGATCCCGACTGAGAAAAGATCCGACCCCGACCGTAGAAAGTTCTAGTATGGAATTTTCTAGAAAGCTCTCCTAGTTCTGCTACTCTATACAAGATGGCGCTACTCGCCATGTATCAGGTATTAATTATGGCGCGCAACAGTACTCTGCTGCCAAGCCGACAATTTGTTTTTGAAGTGATAACTTCTTTAGCAGCGTTTGGCAGGGAAAAATCTTATGGGTTCGAGTGAACGATTACCTCGACGATGTATATATCTCTTATACAATACGTCATGAGCATATCTAAGATTACGACGAATCAAATGACGCATAGCGACTTGTGTACATGATATATGTATACGCATATATCATTGAGTTTTTAGTTCTGTCGGCGGTCTTTATTACAGATTACCCAGCATTGTTTTATACATATTTGAACCGTTAATATATCCACTTGCTTTGTGTTTAATTATGACTTGTTTCTACAAATCATAAGATTAGGTTTTATAGAATAAGGGTGACAGACGAGCAGATAGACCACCCGATGATAAGTGGGATGCTGTCGCCCATAGACATCTACATCTATCGTCGATTAAGAAAATAAAATGCAGATGTGTTGTCAGTCTCTAGGGCAAAGATGGAACGAATCGTTTTCATTAAAAAGTCTCTTAGTTTTCTACACTCGCCAGAAGAAACACTACACAATTATGCTGCTATTTCATGCTGGTATTGCGTGAAAAATCGTGATCCTTTGCCGGTCAAATCGACTCAATCAATTCAAGTTACAACCAAAATTTGTCAACTAAAACCTAAACGTAGCTACGTTTAACTAGATATCGAGCTTTTAGTTCATCCCTAATTCATGGTCTAGAAACTTCGGAAAGTTGAGTTTAAAATCCATAGAGTAACACGGACCACCGGCGGATCAGAAGGGAGTAGCCATACGCAGGCGCTCCCTTGTCAAACTATAAGTCCACGCGGTCTTATGCCTAAAACGATACTATTTGCAGTCGCAATGCTCACTAGTTTTTTTGCTGCAATAAAAGATCACCCACGTCTATTTTACAAAAAGGTGCCGTTACTTTTTATATATAAGTAAGTTTTAATCACATTATTGCTATATACTTCTTTTTAATTAAACTTCTTCTTCACACTCGCCTCTTTTTAAAGTTCTCACTTCTTTTTATTTAAATAACAACGTTCGTATCGTTTCGGGTTTGTTTACCAACTCATGTCGCTCGGCCCCATCCCACATGCAAAATCGGTCGAGCGACTGATCCTAGTCTATCTGAGTTATCACTGTGAACGAGCGATACCGTTCTAAAGTATTTCTGTGTGTGTGTGTGTGTGTGTGTGTGTGTGTGTTTGTGTGTGTGTGTGTGTGTGTGTGTGTGTGTGTGTACGTATGTGTGTGTGTGTGTA
>DWHP01008884.1:0-10401 GCA_018247895.1 Parnassius honrathi | reverse complement strand
ATCCAATGTTTACGTTTTGATATTTTCCATGCAGTTCCAATCATGCTCTCCGGGAATTTATAAAATTTCGATTTCACATCAATTCCGGGTCATTCCATGTCAATCCAATACAATTTTGGGAGATTTTTAGAATTGATTTTTTTTATAGGATAGGGTGACAAACGAGCACACAGATGCATTGTCACCCGTAAGGACTAAGATGGAATGCCTCGTTTCATTGGAGAACTCATCTGCATTTCTATTTATAATTGAGGATAGAAGTCGTTGTATTTGAGTTACCATCAGGTGGACTGTGTTCTCGCTTGTCACCCATATTCTACAAAAAATACAAGACAACGACATCAACTCTAATTATGCCAATCGAGCCAATGGTATTAAAAATGGTAGAAACGTAAATATATTGACGTTTTATTATGATGTATATTTTAGACGATCATCCACGTGGACGGACAGACGTTGATCCGACGTCACAGCGCTTTACCAGTATAATCTTGGGCACACAAGGATACGAGTCATGTGACTTGCTGAACTCCCGACCCACGTGACAAGAACGTTATCTCAATTACTGGTCTCAGCATATAATGATTCGCAGTTTTTAAGTAATGCTTGTAAACAGATGGAAGCACCTTGAAACTTATCGCAAGCCAATAGTCTTATTTCATTGGAGGCATTCCAAAAAACCGTTCTTCGACATCGGCCTATTCTATAGTTGCGAGACTTCACGTAATCGCCATGTAGTGACGTCCGAGGATCCTCTACCTCATACACCGTGATGTATGACTCAACATAGGGAATTTAATAGAAGTAATAAGCAGTAGCATCTTCCTGATACCAATCCAGACAATAGTGTAGCTCAGCCACGTAGGCTGAGCTACACTATGGTCTTAGCACGAATGGGTCGACTCGATCGGGAAGGATAGAATACCAGCGTAAAATAGCAGCTTAATGCTGCCGTAATTCGTATGGTGAGTGTAGAGAAGCGGAAACCCTTATTACTGGAAATGAGGCATTTCGACTCAGTCCTCAGGGGTGAGAACGCATCTGTATTTCGATTCTAATTGGGGAGAAATGTAGATGGCTATGAGCCACAGCAACCACTAACCATGAAGTGGACTGTTTACGTAGCTGACCCGCCTACCAAGCGAGGAGACTATGTGAAGCAAGAGAGGCCTATATGAAGCAGTGCAACCTTTGTTGGACAGTTATGAAAAAATTAATGATTGACTTAATGGCAACACTCGGCAACGGGATTGGTGTTTCCAGTACCAGACGTCTCGCAATTTCGACGCTGCTTTCCCTCACCAGTTTGAATATTTAAGTGTGATTTTTTCCTATAGCATTACTCATTACATAAAAATGTACAAAAATTATCAATAAAACATTTTTTTACAATTTGCTTTTACGTAGTAGAGCCATGGAAAATCTTGACAAACTGTTATTCTAGTAATCAAATAACACACGTCCTAGGGGCATCGCCTCACATTAACTAAAACCCACACAAGAACATTTTTAGCCAATGGAAGAAGTGATACCTGCACTGATCATTAACCAATTTAAAAACGGATTAGATAGACAACACGCTTTAACCAAACTGCCAGCCTGTTAAATAATAATAATAATAATAATTGCTCTTGCTACCATTAAATTACCATTAATTTATACGGGGTAGAGCCACGCTGCAGCTATATTACGGGTATAGTTGTAGCAGGAATGGGTCGGCTCGACCGGGCAGGGACCACGCTCTCACAGAATACCAGCGTCAAACGTTGATGTGTTTCGTTTGGTAAGCGTAGAGAACCGGACACCCCTTATACTGGAAACGAGGCATTCCAACTTAGCCCTCACGGGTGACAACGCATGTGTGTTTTGATTCGTTATCGAGGATAGATATAGATGTCTATGGGTCACAGCAACCAATTACCATCAGGTGGACTGTGTGCTCGTTTGCAACCCTTATAGTATAAAGAAATTTGAGCCAACACATAGAGGGCATGTGTTGGCCCATATTTCTTTTCTTGAATATGTACTATATATTTTTCTACTTATTAATTTACACTTTTCTTTAACGCGTGGGAAGTATGTAGGTTTTCGTGATTTACTTTTATCATTTATGTGTCGAAAGTATATACATGATCATACCACCTTACACATTATGAAGACAATCTTGGCCATGTTTTAAATAAATGAAATTTAAATAAATAGAGTATTACATAAAATATAGAGAAATTCTCAAGTTGGAAATATCTTCAATTATCGTAGTGCTTAATTATCGCATACCAGCTCCCCGGGATGCGGCTGCAGTGTGTCGCCTGTCGCCACACCAATTAAGACATCCGGTCAATAAAACCTGAGTGAAATTTCTAGCGCACTACAAATAGTTCGGTTTAATATGGAGATGTGTTACAAATCAGCGGTGATTTATAATCATTAAAATCACACAGACCACAATATTGCACATATCCAACGCGAACTGATTATTAACATTATCTCTGGTCTGGTTAATTATTTTAGTGCCGCATAAAATATTACGAGATAACACAAAAAAAAGGTTGTTGATTTTATTCAGATTTGACATATTATATATTATTGTAAAACCAGGATATCCCCGAAAAGTAACAATTGTTAAGCAAAAGTAAATACGTATTTGTTTAAACTAAAATTGACTGTCATATTTTTCTCTCTTAAGTACGATGACTTCGTCTCTTTAAGACATATGTGTCCGGAATAGCCAAGAAATATGAAATAGCTAAGCTGATCCGCGTCAGAAAGAGGCAAAATTTTATTAATAGAATTCGGGTAACAAACCAGCACCTCATGTTAAGTGGATGCTGTGGCCCATAGACATCTACATTTAAACTCGATTAAGAATCAAAATGCAGATTCGTTGTCACTTTTGAGGATTAAGATGGAATGCCTCGATTCCAGTAAAAAGGGTATCGGGGCTTTACACAAACCATACGAAACAGCAGAATTAATCTGTTTTAATTTTACGTTGGTATTCTGACTACAAAAGTTAATAAACTTAGACTGAATTATTTTAATACAAAAAATTCACGTGCGTCGCAGTTCGCAGTTTGTAAACGTGAAATTTAGTTTAGAATACTTAGAATATATTTGCAGAATCCGAAGATCCCAATTTTATCCTTGAAATCAGATCGATTTCTACTTACTCGAAAGTAATCAATCAATGTACACCATTTAGCGAAAGGTGACGTTAAATCACAGGTACCAGATGTTTTAAACGTCCTCTAATCGTGAGATGTCTAAGCAAAGACATGACGTATTAAATTTACTTAAAAAACTAACATCGTCTTACATATTAGCTGTGATCACCTTTATCTATAAACATCCGGCGTTATCAAAAGTTACAGATGTGGTTCCAACATGGTTATTTCCTTATCGATCATTGATCACACTGATATATTTTACTGCAAATGACCCAAAACCTTAATTTGATTATATAACTTTCCATTTAGTTAAAGCTTAGAGTTTAAAACATTGAATGTACAAATTAAAATGATTTCTTATATTTACGCGAGCACTACACATTGATTAAAACCGCCTTTACGGATTTTATCGCGTTTAATTTATTTGATTTCTAATTCCCGACGTTTGGTCACGGGCGACTGCGATAAAAAAATGTTTTCTTATATTTACGCCATATATCCCATGGGTGTTGGAGAGCACCCGAAACGTTGGAAGTTAAAAATCAAATAAAGGCAATAAATCCGTAAAAGTAATTTTAATCAATGATAAATCATGATTAATTGTATGAATTATGTCAAATGAGTATATGCAAAATTATAACGTCCGCCAACCCGAATTTCCGTCACGGCGGCCAGTCTCAATGGAAACTAGCCACCTGCAAAAGACATGATTACTGCGTCCAAGTGCACGCATCAGCACAGCTGCACGCTCTGTTGCCTCACTCTCATGGCTCGATGGGACGGTTATCCTACACGACCGGAGAGAGATCAGGCGCAGGACCAACGGCTTTTATTTCCGAAGTACGGGGTGATACACCTCACTCACTTTTTGACTCCGAACCGCTACTACTACTAGAATATCTTGACAGAAAAACCCAGTACCTAATTATTGGCCCGCCCCGGGATTCAAACTCGGGACCTCATGATTAGCAATCGCACGACGACTAGACCAAAGAGGAAGTTAGAGGTATAATTACTGTACGCGTAAGCGGTTTAAATCACACAGTCTGACGAAAACAAACAAAAGCGTAAACAAAGCGGAACTTACCCGAAAAGTAGGGAATAACAATGCTTCCCTTTGCCTCATCAACTCATCATACACTTAAAAACTTATTTGGTATATTAATAGAATTTGGTATATATTGGTAAGTTAATAGACTTATCAGATGTATTATGACGGCGGCATAAGCCATTTATCACTACTTCAAATTGCCGTTATGCGGTCGCGGTTACTTTGTTTATTTTTTTATAGCTTTGGGTGACAAACGAGCACACAATCCACCTGATGGTAAGTGGATGATGTGGGCCGTAGACATCAAACATCTATCCTCGATTAAGAATCAAAATGAAAATGCGTTGTTACCCTGAGGACTACGATGGAATGCCTCAATTCAAGTAAAAAGGGTTTTCGGTTCTCTACACTCACCATACGAAACACAGCAGCATTACGCTGGTATTCTGTGAGAGTGGTCCAGTCCCGGTCGAGCCGACCCATTCGTACTACAACTCTATTATAACTGCAGCGTGGCTCTACCACGTAAAGCACGTAATTATACGATATAAATCCTTTGGAGACTAAAAAATAAAAGCCAAAAGTTATTACTTAACTTCGCAAAGCCAAAAGAAAGTCGAGAAAAAAGTTTAGGTTATTTGGTTTTCACGGTCAAGAGAGAGAAGCTGGCCAAAAGTAAGAAATAGTATAAACAATAATATATATTACTACATGTGACACCCATTATTACTAACCTCTGTGATAAACAGAAAGTTTGAAAACTAAAACAGGTGCAAATGCAATATCTATTACTAAGATTCATAAGTGGCTGATCAAACATGTAAACGTTATTTAATCAAAAAATCAAAAAAAAAAATTAAACAAAAATGGGAGCGAAGTTTTTTATCAAGCAGGATAGATTACGCATTATTGGAAGATAAATAAGCAATAAGAACGATTCCATAAAAAGTACATACACATTCAAATAAAACCTCATAGAAAAGACCTTTTAAAAAGCTTCTTTAGGATGTTCATTCAATAACTGAAAGCGACCCTTTCATCTTTAATTTCCTTTGAAACGCCGAGTAAATGACAATAAACGTAAATGAAGATGATAAATACTTCCCTCTGACAATGAATCACAAGAAAGAGAAATCAAAAGAATGAATAAGAGATTGAAGAACTGTAAGGCTTGCTTTATTATAATTGATTGAATCGCTACCGAAACCTATGACCCCGAACTGATGAAACCGAAGCAATTGTTGACGTATTCTAACATAGCTAGGTGTGCCCGGCATGCGTTGCAGGGCTCTATTTTGTCAGAAACTTTCGCAGGAACGCAAATTAACTCACCAATGTACTCGTAATCGGATGAATCGTAATTTTGAGATGTGAAGGAGAATTTCTTACATATGAAATTGGCGTATTGTACGGGATGAAAATAAAGCCAATTTCTTTTGTAAAATACATTTAATTAATCAAAGTATCTATGCACTTTTACCATCTCATAGGTAGTTCCCTTCCTCCCGGACTCCCAAATTAAATGGACGTGTTAAGTGTAACGTAATCCATAACAATTTCTCTATTTTATAACTAAACAAATAAACTTGAAATATTAGGAGTACAGTTTGCTGAGGAAGTTGTGTTAACAAACCGTTCTACGTCTAACCTATGTGTGAGTTAACTATTTATTGTTTGATATTGCAATAAGTTAGAAGAAGAGCACTTCATAATACAACACACGCCAATCTATTAAGAAATAAAAGGATAAATATACTTTAAGCACTTTGCTTATGAAGAGGTCTTGCATAAGTGGACGGAACATTAATTTGTACGAACTCATCGCTCGACGTCCAGATTACTTGACCCTTAGGAGGTATATCTGAAAAGTGTTACTAATTGTTTAATTCTGCTATCCTAGTACAATCATTTGAACACAATCACAATGCCGTTGAGGCGCACACCCCCTCCCTCGCCACTCACCACACCAATAGCGCCCACGTTCAGTAGTGCAGAGCACAGTGCTAACACTCTAACAACAAAAGAAATCAGTTCTATGCATCACAGCGATTCTGCGCCTGATTTAACTACTCTTAGGACGACTGTCAGTGAGAGGAAAAAACGAAAGCACCCTGGAGGAGATGACAGCATTACGTCCTTGATAAAAGATATGTTTACCAATTTCTCTAAGGAACAGGAAACGCGTTTTTATAATTTACAAAGTACAATTGTAGACCTCAAAGAGCAAAATTATGAGTTAAAACGAAGTGTGGAGCATATGTCTAACAAATATGACGATTTAATTACAATTATAGCTAATTTGGAAAAAGAAAGAAAAGAGGACAAACGGCACATGGCTTTAATGGAGGATAGACTGGAAACTATGGAGCGTAAAATGCGTGCATCGGGGATTGAAGTACGAAATATTCCTAAATCAACGGGTGAAACAAAAGATTATTTGTTTAACATTATTAAAAAGACCGGAAAGGCCGTTAATATTAGTATAGAAGACTCCGAATTGAAAGATATATATAGATTGAACTCCAAGGACAGTTCTGGTCCGATTATAGTGGAACTAAACTCTGTTATCAGCAAGGAAAAAATACTTAGAGCGGTAAAAAGTTTTAATAAAAACAAACCAAGAGACGAGAAATTAAATACTTCTCACCTACAACTGCAACAACCAAAGAAACCAGTGTTTATATCAGAAACTTTAACTCAAAAGACTCAAAAATTATTTCAACTCGCAAGAGCACTCAAAAAGGCACACAGTTTTAGGTATTGCTGGACTCTGAACGGAACTGTTTACCTACGCAAAGATGAAAAATCCAGCCAAATACGAATTAACAGTGAAGCCGATCTCGAAAATTTAAGGAAGACTCAATGACTAGAATTATCATTTATTTTTATCATTTATTTAAAATTTTATTGTTATTTAATATTTCTTTTATGTTACTTTATCGTAGTACTAGCGGTTTATATTACACAAATACACTATAACACTTCATACATTAAACATTACATTCTAATTAAACTTTACATGCAATTTATTAAATTATTACATAAAAAAATATACAAAAATACATACCGTAAGGATGCTATGTTGTATAAAATATATCTTGATATTTTGATAATATTATTGCTTTCTTTTTTCTTCTATTTGGTGCCGAACACGGAAATAATTAAGAACAAATTCATTAATTTAATTTTAAACATATATTTTGTTAATAATTTTAATTTATATAATAGGTACAATTTATCATGCCTTTTATGCCTTCTAAATTATAAATATTTCGTGCCGTATACGGAAATAATTAAGAACAAATTCATTAATTTAATTTTAAACATATACTTTGATAATAATTGTAATTTATATAATAGGTACAATTTGTCATGCCTTCTATGCCATCTAAATTATAGAAAAGTAATAGAACATATCGGAGTACAAATTAATTACATTATTCTCTTTGTTAAGAGCCAGATTAGGATGCAACAACTGTTGCAGAAATATTTTTTATTAAGCAAAACCAAATAATTTATATAAAAAGATGGCTATCAACGTAGAAAATTTAACATACGATATTGATAATATCTCTGTGGCAAAATCATACAACTGTAGCGCAGAACACTGTAATAATATTATTCAGAATATCAGTTTTTCTAAATCTATAAATGTTTTAACTCAGAATATACGAAGTGTTTATAAAAACATAGATGGGTTAATGGCACAATTGGAAAGATTTACTTTTGAATGTGATATTCTAATTCTAACGGAATGCTGGTTAAGTAGTCACAAACCTCCTCCACTTATTGATAACTTCACGTGTTATTTTTCTAAAAAAACCTTAAATCAAAATGACGGTATAATTATTTATGTAAAATCTGGAATAGATTGTATTGTGGAGGAGCCAGATTCGATTGGTGGTAACTTCCTTTTGCTAAAGACGGAACCAAATATTGCAATATTAGCCACATACAGATCGCCATCGTATTATAGTATTGACAGCTTTCTAAACACAGTTGAACATGTTCTTCAACCCATTAAGGCAAAAAATATATATCTTTTAGGTGATGTCAACATTGACATTAAACCTAACAATGCCGATAAAAATAGCTCATCTTATTTAAATCTTATGGCAGAACTAGGTCTTCTACCAGGACATACTTATCCAACGAGAGTCAATAATTGTTTGGACCATGTCATGATTAAAACCTATTTGCCTGCCACAGTAGTTGTTCTGAATTCAACTGTTACTGACCATAGTTCAGTGCTTCTAAACCTTTCTATTAATAATGACTATACTCATAAAGTAAGCTATAACACAAAAATTGATTATAATGAGGTTACTAAAAATCTGTCTACAATTGACTTTTCTTTTATAAACACCAACTGCAATGCAGATAACGCTGCCTCACAATTAGTTGAAAAAATATCTTCGATAGTAAAATCTTGTACTCAAGAAAAAGTGATTACCAGGCGGCAAAGAATTATTAAGCCATGGGTTACACCCGGAGTACTACGGTGCATTCGCCATAGAGATAAATTGCATAAAAACCTTAAAAAGGACCCCGATAATAACATTTTGGTAGTCTCGTATAAGCGATATAGAAGTTTTTGTAATTCTCTCCTAAGAAGGCTTAAATTTGAATATGAAAGATCTCTTCTTAAAAAGGCAAAAGATAATAAACAAAAATGGAAAGCTATTAAAATTATTACAAATCAAAATACTATTAATGCACCAGCAAAAGAGTTGCTGAATAATATAGATAATAAGTCTTGTACAATTGAGAGTATAAATGATTTTTTCTCAAACGTTGGTAAAAATTTGGCAAACAAAATAAGTCAAGACAAAACCGAAAACTATCGGTACAACTTCAATGTACCTTGTGTTGTCAATTCTTGCGTTCTCATTCCACCCGACGAAGCGGAAATAGAGTCTATTATTATCAACCTTAAGAATGACTGCGCTGTAGGCTGGGACTCTATTTCTAGCAGACTTTTAAAGCTTGCTAGAGATATTCTTGTTCCGCCTTTAACTAAATTATTTAATATCTGTCTAGATCAGGGTATATTTCCAAAAATTTTTAAAAAATCTATTATAACTCCAGTACACAAAAGTGGCTCAAAAGATAATATAAATAATTACCGGCCTATATCTGTATTGCCTGCTCTCTCAAAAATTTTGGAAAAAGTTTTAAATACCCGGTTGATGAATTTTTTAGAAAAGAATAATATTCTGTCACGTCATCAATATGGTTTTAGGTCGGGAAAAAGTACAGAAAATGCTGTTAGTGACTTGGTTGATTATGTTACCACTAAGCTTGATAATAAGCAAAAATGTATTGGTGTTTTTCTGGATCTAGCCAAAGCTTTTGACACTGTTTCGATTCCCTCTCTCCTTGACAAGCTAGAGAGAGCAGGAATTCGTGGTGCAGTTCATTCCATCTTTAAGGACTTTCTTTGTGATCGTATGCAGTGTGTTAAGATCGATCGAATAGTAAGTTCTTATGACGCAGTTACATATGGTGTTCCACAAGGAAGCATACTTGGCCCAAGTCTCTTCTTGGTTTACATTAATGATCTCTGCCAACAGCCATTATATAATGGACAAATATTTACGTACGCTGATGATACGGCGATGGTATTTTATGGAGAGACTTGGGATAAGGCTTGTAAAAATGCTGAAGTTGGATTACACAAGGTAAACTGCTGGCTAAGATTGAATCTACTTACTCTAAACCTGTCAAAAACAACTTTTATCCAGTTTAATATCAAGGAAAACCACACTGAAAATATATCAATCAAGCTACATTGCTGTAAATTACTGAAAGATCGACAATGTTCATGCAATATGCTCCATAAATCTGATACTGTCAAATACCTAGGCGTTATTTTAGATTGTAAAATAAACTGGCTTAGTCATATAGATCTACAAACCTCTAGAGTAAGGAAGCTAATTTGGGCGTTTAAACATCTAAGGTATGTGGCTGATTTTGATACATGTCGAGTAGTATATTACGCGCTTGCTCAGTCAGTAATAAACTATTGTATTAGAGTTTGGGGAGGCGCATGCAAAACCCACATTTTGCGACTTGAAAGAGCCCAAAGGTCGTTGCTTAAAACGATGACTTTTAAGACGTTTAGATACCCAACTAGAACACTCTATAGTGATTGTCAGGTTCTTACTGTTCGGCAGTTATACA
>DWHP01008883.1:0-10402 GCA_018247895.1 Parnassius honrathi | reverse complement strand
ACGACCGCATTTCTACTGCGTTCATTCTACTCTCGTGCTTCTTCTGCCACACCCAACTTTCACTACCATACGTTAAAATAGGGACCAACACAGCATTGTGAATTGCCATACGTGCCTTGTTTTTTATACGAATATTTTAATGTGTTAGATATTTTACATTCAACAATTCATCCTCATCTTTTTCATCATCCCCTTAAACTCTATATTGATGACGATTATCGTACATACATCTGACGAAAACTGGGTAGTTGTTAAATCATGTATTGAAAGTGAAGAGATTTTTTGGCATTTCCCATCATCGGCCTAAAACCTATGAATATCATAAATTTGTAAATGCATTTAACTACGTTGTGCATACTCAAACAAATTTGTATTACATTCACATTCCATTATAGCGACAACGCGACAACAGTATGGCAACACTAAACGTGGTGGAATACAATCGAATTATTGAACAATACGAACGCGAGGCTTGTTAAAATTTACGCTACAGTAAAACATACAATTCCCGATCATTAGATGCATTTATTAGCGAGGACACGAAGCGAATGTTGTAAACGATTTAAGCAAAATGTATCGCCGGATTAGTCACGACGCATAACAAACATTTGTACAAACAAACGGCCGGATGACGATATGAATTATTATTGTTTAATTACAATTATTCATGATTTTGATTAGCTTCATACGACAATATTTTGGTTTCGAATTACGGAACCATGGCTTAAGTACGAACAAGTATTGAAAGTTGATATATAAACCCGTATAATTTCTCTTTTTTGTTTAATATCTTTAAGACAAACTTACAAATTGTTATATTTACTTACATCGTCATCAACCTATAAACAATTCACAGCTGCCCTTGGACCTCCCTAACGAACCGCCTAACAGAGTTATTACATAAAACAGTCATCTAAACTTATATAAGATCTAAATCATGTTGGCTATTATTTTTTAAGAATGGTATCTTAATTTCAACAATAAATTTAGAGTTTGAAATTACTAAAGTGATCTATAATTATATAGATTATTTTATTAAACATAACTCGTCCGGTAAGACGTGCAGGAATTCCATGGATACCTGGGAACGCCTTTGTTCAGCTGCGGAGTGTGTTAAAATTATTTAGCTTATGCTAAGAGGTTATAATTTTAACATCTTCAATATTGAACTTTGTGTACGCCGTGGTAAGACACCTTTTATGTTATTTGAGTTACAGTTGGATTGTTATTTTCATTATCTAATATTGTAAAAGGCCTTTATTGTTGTTAAATATTGTAAAACTAGAGAAAATGCCATCATCATCATTATTACAGCCTATAATATTTCATTGCTGAAAATAGCTCTCCTCCATGTGGAGTAGGTATCTCATAGGAAGGTTAGGTTAGGTTAGTGTTGGGAACTGCAGTTTTCAATATATTTTTTTATAAAGATGCTGCTTACCCTTCTCTTGTTTCAGTTTACCTCTGTCGCTTTTTACGACACCCACGCCAAGGGATGATACGCCAGTGGATATTCTTACATAATTAAAGTAAAAAAGTATTTATTGTAGATATAAACTGTAATCTCAAAGCTCATTATTTCGTACAAGTCCTTATTGTCTTTCAGTCTCTTCATAACTAACCGCAAAGCCAAAGTTCTTAACTTGTTCGTCAAGCATAAAGTTACGTGTACATCGCTCATACAAGTGTTTGCCCAACAAACTTCTCGTCGAAGTTGCAGCTTGTGGGTTCATTGATAATTTAGGATCCTTATTTAGTCGGAGCACTGTCATGCTTAGTATCAGTATTTATTTCTTTATTATATTTACGTTATGATTATCTAATCATTAGAGCAAATTTTTAGTTTTTTTTAATTATATTAGTAGTATTAGTTGTAGCACGAGTTGGTCGGCTCGACCGGGGAACGACCACGCTCTCAAAGAATTACGTCGTAAAATAGCAGCTTAACGTTAGTGTATTTCGTATAGTGAGTGTGGACAACCGGAGAACCTTTTTACTGGAATCGATGCATTCCGTCTTAGTCTTCACGGGTGATAGCGCAGAGATATAGATGATTTTATAGACCTCGAATTTATATATGAACTTTTTTATTTTATTTTACTCTTAATACGTTTTCATACACTCGTAAAAAGAAATGTTCTTGAATGGAAATCTCGTAATCGTTTGTGAAGTGTAACGCGACCTCCCCTCCCTCTCCCCATGGTAAATTGACAGGTGGCTGAAAACTACGTTTTGGGGATTTCCTGCGTTAAACTCTGGTAGAGAACCGTTTACAAACGATGTCTTATAACTCATAAGCTATTTAAATAGCTATGTAAGAAATACTATATTATATTATTAACAAAGTTAATTTATTTAATTATATGTAGGAATATGTTGCTCGATTTTTAACTTAAATACGATATTATCATTATTCTGTGAATTAATCTTAATTATTGTTTGTACAAGCGAATATATATCTTATTATCTACATATGTAGATTTGAAATCTCTTGTGTGAACTTTACAAATTACTATCACTAATAACATAAGAACTTAATACAATAAACTTTCGTTTCAATGAACTTCTTTACTTACAGCTTACAACAGCTTAGCTTTAAGCAATGGAAACGAATACCGGTAGAATTTGCAATACACTCTAAAATAAATAACATGAATTGCATGAAAACGTTATCCAAGTGGATATTAAAAAAAATAATCTAGAATTATGTTATCACTTGTAATAAAGGTTGCGTTTCCTTTAAAAAAAGGCAAATTTCCTCTTGAGTGAATTGCAGCTGGAACATGTTTTTATATAATTGATGATCATTCACATTAGGATATTAAAGTTGAAGTTAAAGTTATAGCCTATATACGTATCACTACTGGGCACAGGCCTCCCCTCATTTCTTAGAGAGTTTTTAGGGCAAGAAAGTGTCCGCCGCGCTGCCCAAATGCGTGTTGGCGAATTTACATTACGAATTTACATTACATTAGGATGGCTTGTTGTGAAAACAGTGGTCAAGCAGAAAATTACTTGCAGGGTCTTACCATGAAAATGATCACCCAAAAATAGAAAGAACTATTTTCATGTCTTAAAAGAAGTTTATTGTTCCCAGGTTTATAAATTCGAATATTACATTTTGTCATGTCACTATTATTAGCTGTGTTTTAAATTGCGATTTTTATACACACAAATTACACTCATTGCTCATATAAACACCTGTAAATTTTTACATCACCTCGTTTTTTTAAGCATGTAGTGGCGGGTAAGAATATCCACTATCCCATATCATCCCGTGGGTGTCGTAAGAGGCGACAGAGGGAAACAAATCACGAGATGGACAGCAGTAACTTCCCAATTACGACTAAAAATAAAAAAACTGCGGATGCTAACTCGCTTGCCAAGCGTGGCCAACTATGGCGAATATCCCCTAAGGGTAAGACCCTACGTTCAGCAGTGTACTTTAGTGGACTGTAATGGTGTAACTTACGGCGTAACGATTATATAAACCTGTTATGCGTGGTGGAGCCACGCTGCAGCTATATTATGGTTGTAGCACGAATGGGTCGGCTCACAGAATACCAGCGTAAAATAGCAGCATAATACTGCTGTGTTTCGTATGGTAAGTGTAGAGATCCGGAGACTCTTTTTTACTAGAAACGAGGCATTCCATCTTTGTCCTCAGGGCTGACAACGCATCTGCGTTTTAATTCTTATTCGAGGACAAGTGTAGATATCTATGGGCTACAGCATCCACTTACCATCAGGTGGACTGAGCGCTCGTTTGTCACCCTTATTCTATATAAAAAACTTAGCTGATACATGTTATTTCACTAGTAGTAAATAATGTACAAATTTCATTAATTCCGGTAACAGTATTACCAAGTTCTTAAAACAATTTAAATAATATGTTACCTATACCTATATTGATTCAATATAAAAAAGACAAATTTTTAAAAGATTCAATATAAAAAAACCGCTTGAATAATCGCTTCCGCTTGTCCAGTGTGAACAGGCTACATGCTTGTAGGGTTTACGGCTGAAATGAAGGCCCCCGATCGTCACACGATAGCGGCAAGGGACTAAGGGTTGGCTTCTAATGAGGGATCTGACGTCGGGGAGATTCCCACGAAGACGTGCTGCGGAATATTAGGAACTGGTATTTGTGTATCGTAGATAACAGAAATCTGTTATAAGACGGGCTTAGCTGTTATTAGTGAGTTGAGATCAAACGTCTAATAGATATGTGCGTATGTATTTACTTGTTTCGACAAGTATAGGAGGATTGCGGACGAGTATTTTATTTAGTTTAGTTACAGCATCCCCTTTCGTTATTCGATATTTTATGTTACATTTTATTTAATCATTGGGTTGTTTCCTTCATGTTTGAAATATATATCCTCTCATTTTTGAAGTCTTGGTAACTAAGATCTTGGACTATTGTCTTATTTTTTTTTTATAGAATAGGGGGACAAACGATTGCACAGTCCATCTGATGGTAGGTGGATGCTGTGGCCGATAGACATCTACATTTATCCTCGATTAAGAATCAAAACGCAGATGCGTTGTCACCCCTGAGGACTAAAATGGAATGCCTTGTTTCCCGTAAAAAAGGGTCTCCGAATCTTTGTACTTACTATACGAAACACAGCAGTATTAAGCTACCATTTTAAGCTGGTATTCCGTGAGAGCGTGGTCCTTCCCCGGTCGAGCCGACCCATTCATGCTACAACTATACTACTAATATAACTACGGCATGCCTCTATCACGTATAAATATTATTATTTGATATGATAGTACTGATCATAGGGAGAAGTACTGTCAATATTTCTACGTGAGTTGATACCAGTTCTGTGCTCGCCAATTTTTCTGTTAGCGTACTGATTCTGGGTAATTCTTCCAAGTAATTTATATCACCAACAAAATACTGAAAAGGCTTTGTCTCCTATTACCAAATCCATATGTACGTAGAGAAACCTAAATACCGAACGAAGTTCTGGCGGCTGACAAATGGCAGTACATCCATTACACATAAAATGGTCTCCGGATCTCTAAATTTACCATACGAAACACAGCAGTATTAAGCTGCTATTTTACGCTGGTATTCTGTGAGAGCGTGTTCCTTCCCCGATCAAGCCAAACATACGAGTTTACATAAACATTTTTATATAAATATTACATAACATACGAGCACCCCAAGCTCTTCATGTAAATACAGTACCTTCACAAGACATTGATATTGATTTCTTAATTTGCTTTGTGCTAGAGAGTTAATGAATATATAGAGGTCATATTATGAAGTTCTCCAATGTGCATTAGGTTAGAGCAGTTCTACTGAACGTTTACTCTCTAACAAGAGAAGAATGCTAAGCTTGGAGAGTCAGGGTTTATTATGGCAGTCAATTAAAATTGATAAAAAAAATGTACGCGGGAAATATAAATAATATTCGTTATTGCGGTCGATCTTGTTCCAAATTAATTTTCCAGGAATGTCAACAACGTTTAAGGTCTCTTATTACCCGACCTTTTGTGCTCCGTAAATCTCTCAAAAAAATCTCATATTACCAGCAGTGAGTAATAGAGATTCATAATAATATACATTATGGACTTAAGTACATTATAACGTAAATGCTCTTATAACAATATGTGTACCTTCTCGTTATGAACACAGCATGCTTTAAAGTAGTATTATGTACTCATTGAATCTTAATTTAATTAAGTATGAAACATTTTTAATAAATGTCCCGTTAAGGAAGAAACGGAGAGGTTATAGGGACTAAATTACTTTTATTATTGACCCATTTAAATCTTTCTGTAATATGTATGTATGTATGTATTAGTTTTATTAATATATTTTACAGTAACAATATTAACGTTTTTATAGAAATATCTTTCCGGCAATTAAAGGTACCTACTATGAAACTTAAAATAGCTAGCTCTTCAAGTGCTACCGTCGCTTCTTGGTATTTTAACAATGATTCTCCACATAAAAGGTTCTTTTCCACCCGTTTCGTTTCTATACATTTTAAAAGTGAGAAAATTATTTCAAGAGAAAATTGTAGCGTAAAAATATTAGTATTTTACAAAATTAAACTAAATTTGATTTAGCTTATTTTTTATTTTACTGTTTTAAAGAAAGAAAATCTGCAAATGTAACCCAAATTAAAGTTTTAAATGAAGTTCAAAACGAAGTACGCCATCATAAATCACATGTCTTTTGATCGAATGATCGTATTTCAAAAACGATATTTTATAGAAAGACATTTCTTAAAAATCAGAACATGAAATAAAAAATATGAACTGTAACAATGTAAATTAATTAACATTAAGATTATATTTAATAAAAATTCATAAAATACGTTTACGTAAAATACGTCTCTTTACGTGGTAGAACCATGCTCCAGCTATATTATGGTTGTAGCATGCATCAACAAAGCATTTGTATTTTGACCCTTAATCGAAATCTAAATGTGGATGTATATGGGCCACAGTGTCCACTCACCATCAGGTTGACTATGTGCGCGTTTGTTATACTTATCCAAAAAAAAATTTTATTTTCGTAGAACCAGCTGATATAGCCCTGGACTTTAGTTTTACCTAAATTTGCAATTCCCGTTCCGACTTCTTAAAACCAAACCGTGAGTAAATCAAGAGTTGTTAAACTTTTCCAGGATTTTCCGATTTATGTGATAGTTAGATGTCGTATCTACCCGGACGGATATCGGCGCCATCGTTTAATGAAACTTAAGAGAATACTTCCCCAGAATCCAATATGGCGGTCGCGGGCGAAGTCGCCGGGATTTATTCTCCACTCGATACGATCCCGATAGGCGGCTCTCGCCACACGTAATTTAACTTCTCGGATACGGATTTATTCCGGCATCAAAAAGAAATTATAAGGGGATACCCGCCGAAGAATCGCCTTCGCACCGCTTGTAATGTCTTCTTTGATAACAGCTAAACCCTGTACTATTGTGGATTTAAAACCAATTCATCCTCTATAGTCCGTTTACCGTGTCCCATTTATGAGATCTTCCATAGATTTAGGGACTTCGATGCAATTCAGTTAATAAATATTTTTTTTATAAAAAAACACACTGTATCTTGACGTCAACATATGCGGGCTGACCGCCGCTACGGTCCTTATAATAAAGTCTAAGTTCGCTCAACGAGCTCAAAATCTTCTGCGTGATAGAATCCAAAGCGATAATGTTTGTTTGTACCGATAAACAAAATGTAGGATGACCCTCACTTGATGCAGGTGGCGTAGGACTGTGCTGCTTGCTAGGCGTGGGAGAGCTACATTCAGTAGTCGACTTGTGATGAGCTCTCTCCTGTAATTGATTAGGATGATGTAATCTAGTAAAATATATGTAAAATCTAGTAAAATATATGATGATATCTTGTAAAATTTGACAAGCATTTTTATTAATAACAATTTGTACCAATATTTCCCAGTAATTAGCGAACAATAAATCAATAAAATTTGGTTTCGGAACTGTTAAATTAATGTTGACAACTAGAAGCATTTTAAGTAGTAACTCTTCGTCTGTTAATAATAAGTTATTAAAGAACAGGAGTATCATCGACCCTACGGCGACAAGCGGGCGACGCATCGTATTGTCACAAACGAGAGATCTTTAATCTTTTGTTTGTTTACTTGTCAGAACTTTTGTCTTCAAATAGGGGATATTTATTTCAACGTCGCTGTACCGTACAAACCGGGAACAACCTAATAAAATTTGTTGTGTATCAATAAGCATAAATAGTTCACATCAAACAATACGGGATAGCTCAGTGACTAAGCTGCATATTTCGGAGTACGCGCACAACCTGGGTTCCATCCTCGCGGCATCAATTAAATTGAACATTTCAGTTTTAAATTTTTATTTTTAAATTCTCATATTATGAGAATAGTTAAAGGAAAATATCGTGAGGAAACCTGCACGTATGAGATGTATACTATTTCAAGGGCAAGTGAAATCTTGAAGCCGTCAAAACGCGCTTGAGAAACGCGGCATACTTATTACTTAAAGGAACAGTAAAAATATGAGGCCCATATTTCGCGGAAAAACGGAAAACCGATAAAAAATTTACCATGAATTGTTTACTCACGTTGTCTCAATTTATTCAGCTAAGTTCTAATGTGCAATTTCTGAATTTTAATATAGAAGTAAAATAGACATTTAAAAAAACACATTCCCTCATAAACGCTGTCAGCTAACATGTATTACTTTAAATAAAACTTGTTCAACAAAATCTATTAGAGTTATCACAGTACGGGCTTGGAAACGCGAAAAGCAAAAAGGAATTGAAGGCAGCGTTGGACAAGGCGAGACATCGCTCAGTGCGATCTCTTCCGTCGTCACACGTTCATATTTAACGAGTCCCTGTACTGTTGAGGAAACTTGAGAAACATTTCATTGCTTTATAGATTTATTACTTTCTCATTTCAAAGAAAGTGTAAACGTAAATGAAACGGGAAATAAACTTTATAAAAACTTATATATCTTTACGTATTCGAAAATAAAACTATGTGATTGGAATTTCCTATAAATAAAATAATCGGAATAAAATTTAAATATTTTTAAATACGATACATATTTTTTTTTTCATGTACTGTGGAGGCAATTTATATACATAAATTAATACAACAATAAATATAACCATCCAAACCCGGAATAAATATTTGTAAGCCCTGCAAGTTCGTCTTCAATTCGGGGTTCGAACATAAAGTAATCGGAATAAAATTTAAATATTTTTAAGGACGTTACATAATTTTTTTTCATGTACTGTGGAGGCAATTTATATACATAAATTAATACAACAATAAATATAACCATCCAAACCCGGAATAAATATTTGTAGGTACTGCAAATACTTGTTCGCCCCCAAAAAATATTTGTAAGCTCTGCAAATTCGTCTTCAATTCCGGGTTCGAACCCGCGACCCATTGCACCACGAAGAACGATACTATAAAATGAAATTTTATGAATGAATTTTATTTTATCTTTTTCTCTTAGAAAATCATTAAACTTTAATTTAGCTACCGTAAATTAATTATAATTTATTGTCCGATAACCATCACATTTTATTAAGTATTTCGATTTTTTTTAGAATAATGGTGTAATTTTCAAGAAATACTAACTGTAGACGTATCTTAGCGTATTTATACCATGAACAGTCTCAGTGAATACTATTTTTGTCATAACAAAGTAGCCAACTTATTTACTGCTAGTTAGTTATAACTTATAATACATATACGGTGCGTAATATCTCATATATATGAGAAATAGTTTTTGGGATTTGACGTAATCATTTTTGGTCTGCCGAATTACGTTCCAACTGAATTTCTTTCCTTTGATGTCAATGTATCTGTTTATGTTTTACGCTTTACACTTACGCGAGATAAAAAATATACCGTAAATAAGGAGCTAAAATTTCCTTTACTCTACTCCATTAATTTTCGTAACCATATTATAGCCCCAGTAACCATCAATTGCAATCTATCCACAACTGATCGCCGGACCCTCACGAATGTCCCAGTGTACAGCTTCATTCCTTTGTCGACTGCTTCGACTTCGATCGATTAATCCAAATTCGATATTAGAACGCAGAATGTACATCGTAAATTGTGTTGGCCGTTTTATAACTATTCGGCATCGTGTGTTTAAAATAAATAAGTTTACTTTTACGATTGGTTTCAAATAGAAGATATCAAAACGTAGCAGGTACTATAATCGCTGACTGTAAATGAGCCGTAGTAAGAAAAAATATTTTATTATTTTTGGACATCGCACTCGCTGAACCCGGCAGACGTTGTCCTGGCAGTTAACAGTTAATTTCATAGGTTGTGTTCAGCGACGTTTTTTTATTTTAGCGCATGCAATTTAATTTGTTAATTGCCGCGCTTGATTGAAAAAGTAAGAAAATAAAAGGAAAAAATTAAGTTTTGTTTCTAACTTTTTTTTGAATTTTTTCAAACTTTACCCATTGGAATAAATATTTATATATACATATATACATATATACTAATTTTCATGCTGATCGATCAACTAGATTTTGAGTTAAACGATTTCATATATACAAATAACCTAGTTTTTAGTGTACAATGTATGCATTAATACGGTTTTTAATTTTTATTTAACGTTATTTATTTACCCTTTTGAGTGTACTAAGAAATATCACAATCTAAATACATAGGCTGCACCAAAAGTATTGGGAATGGAATGTTTCCACTGTTCCTGTCATATTAAAATCTTTTTAATTGAAAGCTCCCTTGGTTTTAAAAATCGAATACCACTTATTTATTTAAAAAAAAGATTCTCGGTCTTGTCACAAGGTTTTGTCAATCTTGTTTAGTCGTTGAGAAAATGGAATTGACTCGAGAAAATTCAAGAGCGATGATTTATTATGACTT